>JAGFBZ010000288.1:297500-510000 GCA_018398805.1 Hirundichthys speculiger | reverse complement strand
TGAAAAGGTGTGTACCACACTGAACATGGACAACAGAAAGCGAAGGAGAGAATTGTCCCAGGACATCCGGAAAAAAAATTATAGACAAACATCTTAAAGGTAAAGGCTATAAGACCATCTCTAAACAGCTTGAAGTTCCTGTGACAACAGTGGCTCATATTATTCAGAAGTTCAAGACCCACGGGACAGTAGCCAACCTCCCTGGACGTGGCCGCAAGAGGAAAATTGATGACAAATTGAAGAGACGGATCGTTCGAATTGTATCCAAAGAGCCCAGAACAACCTCCAAAGAAATTAAAGGTGAACTCCAAGGCCAAGGTACATCAGTGTCAGATCGCACCATTCGTCGTTGTTTGAGCCAAAGTGGACTTCATGGGAGACGACACCACTGCTGAAAAAAATCATAAAAAAAGCAAGACTGGAATTTGCAAAAATGCATGTTGACAAGCCACAAAGCTTCTGGGAGAATGTCCTTTGGACAGATGAGACCAAACTGGAGCTTTTTGGTAAGGCACATCAACTCTATGTTCATAGACTCAAAAACCAAGCATACGAAGAAAAGAACACTGTCCCTACGGTGAAACATGGAGGAGGCTCAGTAATGTTTTGGGGCTGCTTTGCTGCATCTGGCACAGGGTGTCTTGAATGTGTGCAAGGTAAAATGAAATCTGAAGACTATCAAGGCATTCTGGAGAGAAATGTGCTGCCTAGTGTCAGAAAGCTTGGTCTCAGTCGCAGGTCATGGGTCTTCCAACAGGACAACGATCCAAAACACACAGCCAAAAACACCCAAGAATGGCTGAGAGAAAAGCGTTGGACTATTCTAAAGTGGCCTTCCATGAGCCCAGATCTGAATCCCATTGAACATCTGTGGAAGGAGCTGAAACATGCCATTTGGAGAAGACACCCATCAAACCTGAGACAACTGGAGCAGTTTGCTCATGAGGAGTGGGCCAAAATACCTGTTGACAGCTGCAGAACGCTCATTGACAAATACAGAAATCGTTTAATTGCAGTGATTGCCTCAAAAGGTTGTGCAACAAAATATTAAGTTATGGGTACCATCATTTTTGTCCAGCCCTATTTCATTAGTTTGTTTTTTTTTAAATAATTGTGTTAATCAAATTCATAAGTAATGGCTGATTTTGATTATTTGATTTTCAATAAATTTTTATTTATTGTTACTTTTGTAAGTTTCAAGTGATTTCAGTGAGAATTGTGGGTTTTTCCTTCTTTAACTGAGGGGTACCAACAATTTTGTCCACGTGTGTATAAAATAAAAAAACAACATGCCTGGTGGATGAGCAGCACATGAGGTGCCAAACAGCTTTTTCTTTCTTTCCAGGAACTGGGGAGTCACATCTGACTGGTCTGGACCAGTCCTGGACCGGCCCGGCTGCAGGCTGCTGCTCCTGGTTGCAGCGGTATTTGGACTGAGCCCAAGCAGGGCCCGGTTCCTTATCACGGGGATGTCAGGGACAGGCTGTCCTGGACCTGGAACCGTAGGTCCAGTCAAGGTTTGCAGGACGACCCGTCCAACGGCTCCCAGCATAGATGAGCCAGAACCGCCCGTCTCCAACCCAGTAGGGCTGCCAGGACTGCCCCCTCCAGACCAGTCTGAGCTGGTGTCACCTGAACAGGTGGGGGAACCAGCCAGACTGGAGACCAGCAGGAGGAGGAGCCAGACTGGTGACCAGCAGGAGGAGGAGCCAGACTGGTGACCAGCAGGAGGAGGAGCCAGACTGGTGACCAGCAGGAGAGGAGGAGCCAGACTGGTGACCAGCAGGAGGAGGAGCCAGACTGGTGACCAGCAGGAGGAGGAGCCAGACTGGTGACCAGCAGGAGGAGGAGGAGCCAGACTGGTGACCAGCAGGAGGAGGAGCCAGACTGGTGACCAGCAGGAGGAGGAGCCAGACTGGTGACCAGCAGGAGGAGGAGCCAGACTGGTGACCAGCAGGAGGAGGAGCCAGACTGGTGACCAGCAGGAGGAGGAGCCAGACTGGTGACCAGCAGGAGGAGGAGCCAGACTGGTGACCAGGAGGAGGAGCAGGACCAGGAGGAGCCAGACTGGTGACCAGGAGGGAGCAGAGGGGAGCCAGCTGAGACCAGCAGGAGGAGGAGCCAGACTGGTGACCAGCAGGAGGAGGAGCCAGACTGGTGACCAGCAGGAGGAGGAGCCAGACTGATGACCAGCAGGAGGAGGAGCCAGACTGGTGACCAGAGGAGGAGGAGGAGCCAGACTGGTGACCAGCAGAGGAGGAGGAGCCAGACTGGTGACCAGCAGGAGGAGCCAGGGTGACCAGAGAGGAGGCCAGACTGGTGACCAGAGGAGGAGGAGCCAGACTGGTGACCAGAGTAAGGAGGAGGAGGAGCCAGACTGGTGACCAGCAGCAGGAGGAGCCAGACTGGTGACCAGCAGCAGGAGGAGCCAGACTGGTGACCAGCAGCAGGAGGAGCCAGACTGGTGACCAGCAGCAGGAGGAGGAGCCAGACTGGTGACCAGCAGCAGGAGGAGGAGCCAGACTGGTGACCAGCAGGGAGGAGAGCCAGACTGGTGACCAGCAGGAGGAGGAGGAGCCAGACTGGTGACCAGCAGGAGGAGGAGGAGCCAGGACTGGTGACCAGCAGGAGGAGAGGAGCCAGACTGGTGACCAGAGATGGAGGGAGGAGCCAGACTGGTGACCAGCAGGAGGAGGAGCCAGGCTGATGACCAGAGTAAGGAGGAGGAGGAGCCAGACTGGTGACCAGCAGCAGGAGGAGCCAGACTGGTGACCAGCAGCAGGAGGAGCCAGACTGGTGACCAGCAGGAGGAGGAGGAGCCAGACTGGTGACCAGCAGGAGGAGGAGGAGCCAGACTGGACCAGCAGAGGAGGAGCCAGAGTGACCAGGAGAGGAGCCAGGCTGACCAGAAGGAGGAGGAGGAGCCAGACTGGTGACCAGCAGGAGGAGGAGCCAGACTGGTGACCAGCAGGAGGAGGAGCCAGACTGGTGACCAGCAGGAGGAGGAGCCAGACTGGTGACCAGCAGGAGGAGGAGCCAGGCTGATGACCAGCAGGAGGAGGAGCCAGACTGGTGACCAGCAGGAGGAGGAGCCAGACTGGTGACCAGCAGGAGGAGGAGCCAGACTGATGACCAGCAGGAGGAGGAGCCAGACTGGTGACCAGCAGCAGGAGGAGCCAGACTGGTGACCAGCAGCAGGAGGAGCCAAACTGGTGACCAGCAGCAGGAGGAGCCAGACTGGTGACCAGCAGGAGGAGGAGGAGCCAGACTGGTGACCAGAGTAGGGAGGAGGAGCCAGACTGGTGACCAGCAGCAGGAGGAGCCAGACTGGTGACCAGCAGCAGGAGGAGCCAGACTGGAGACTGGTGACCAGCAGCAGGAGGAGCCAGAGGTGACCAGCAGCAGACCAGACTGGTGACCAGCAGCAGGAGGAGGAGCCAGACTGGTGACCAGCAGCAGGAGGAGGAGCCAGACTGGTGACCAGCAGGAGGAGGAGGAGCCAGACTGGTGACCAGCAGGAGGAGGAGGAGCCAGACTGGTGACCAGCAGGAGGAGGAGCCAGGCTGATGACCAGAGTAAGGAGGAGGAGGAGCCAGACTGGTGACCAGCAGGAGGAGGAGCCAGAGCCAGAAGAGGAGGAGCCAGACTGGTGACCAGCAGCAGGAGGAGCCAGACTGGTGACCAGCAGGAGGAGGAGCCAGACTGGTGACCAGCAGCAGGAGGAGGAGGAGCCAGACTGGTGACCAGCAGCAGGAGGAGGAGGAGCCAGACTGGTGACCAGCAGGAGGAGGAGGAGCCAGACTGGTGACCAGCAGGAGGAGGAGGAGCCAGACTGGTGACCAGCAGGAGGAGGAGCCAGACTGGTGACCAGCAGGAGGAGGAGCCAGGCTGATGACCAGAGTAAGGAGGAGGAGGAGCCAGACTGGTGACCAGCAGGAGGAGGAGCCAGACTGGTGACCAGCAGGAGGAGGAGGAGCCAGACTGGTGACCAGCAGGAGGAGAGGAGCCAGACTGGTGACCAGCAGAGGAGGAGGAGCCAGACTGGTGACCAGCAGGAGGAGGAGGAGCCAGACTGGTGACCAGCAGGAGGAGGAGGAGCCAGACTGGTGACCAGCAGGAGGAGGAGGAGCCAGACTGGTGACAGGAGGAGGAGGAGCAGACTGGAGACCAGAGGAGGAGCCAGATGGAGACCAGCAGGAGGAGGAGCCAGACTGGTGACCAGCAGGAGGAGGAGGAGCCAGACTGGTGACCAGCAGGAGGAGGAGGAGCCAGACTGGTGACCAGCAGGAGGAGGAGCCAGACTGGTGACCAGCAGGAGGAGGAGCCAGACTGGTGACCAGGAGGAGGAGGAGGAGCCAGACTGGTGACCAGCAGGAGGAGGAGCCAGACTGGTGACCAGGAGGAGGAGGAGGAGCCAGACTGGTGACCAGGAGGAGGAGGAGGAGCCAGACTGGTGACCAGAGAGGAGGAGCCAGACTGGTGACCAGCAGCAGGAGGAGGAGCCAGACTGGTGACCAGCAGCAGGAGGAGCCAGACTGGTGACCAGCAGCAGGAGGAGCCAGACTGGTGACCAGCAGCAGGAGGAGAGGAGCCAGACTGGTGACCAGCAGCAGGAGGAGGAGGAGCCAGACTGGTGACCAGCAGCAGGAGGAGGAGGAGCCAGACTGGTGACCAGCAGGAGGAGGAGGAGCCAGACTGGTGACCAGCAGGAGGAGGAGGAGCCAGACTGGTGACCAGGAGGAGGAGGAGGAGCCAGACTGATGACCAGAGTGAGGAAGGAGGAGCCAGACTGGTGACCAGCAGCAGGAGGGGCCAGACTGGTGACCAGCAGCAGGAGAAGGAGCCAGACTGGTGACCAGCAGGAGGAGGAGGAGCCAGACTGGTGACCAGCAGGAGGAGGAGGAGCCAGACTGGTGACCAGAGTGAGGAGGAGGAGCCAGACTGGTGACCAGAGTGAGGAGGAGGAGCCAGACTGGTGACCAGCAGGAGGAGGAGGAGCCAGACTGGTGACCAGCAGGAGGAGGAGCCAGACTGATGACCAGAGTGAGGAGGAGGAGCCAGACTGGTGACCAGAGCAGGAGGAGGAGGAGCCAGACTGGTGACCAGCAGGAGGAGGAGGAGCCAGACTGGTGACCAGCAGCAGGAGGAGGAGGAGAGGTGACCAGCAGGAGGAGGAGGAGCCAGACTGGTGACCAGCAGGAGGAGGAGGAGCCAGACTGGTGACCAGGAGGAGGAGGAGGAGCCAGACTGATGACCAGAGTGAGGAAGGAGGAGCCAGACTGGTGACCAGCAGCAGGAGGAGCCAGACTGGTGACCAGCAGCAGGAGGGGCCAGACTGGTGACCAGCAGCAGGAGGGGCCAGACTGGTGACCAGCAGGAGGAGAAGGAGCCAGACTGGTGACCAGCAGGAGGAGAGCCAGACTGGTGACCAGAGTGAGGAGGAGGAGCCAGACTGATGACCAGAGTGAGGAGGAGGAGCCAGACTGATGACCAGAGTGAGGAGGAGGAGCCAGACTGGTGACCAGCAGGAGGAGGAGGAGCCAGACTGGTGACCAGCAGGAGGAGGAGCCAGACTGATGACCAGAGTGAGGAGGAGGAGCCAGACTGGTGACCAGAGCAGGAGGAGGAGGAGCCAGACTGGTGACCAGCAGGAGGAGGAGGAGCCAGACTGGTGACCAGCAGGAGGAGGAGGAGGAGCCAGACTGATGACCAGCAGGAGGAGGAGGAGGAGCCAGACTGGTGACCAGCAGGAGGAGGAGGAGGAGCCAGGCTGATGACCAGCAGGAGGAGGAGGAGCCAGGCTGATGACCAGAGTGAGGAGGAGGAGCCAGACTGGTGACCAGCAGGAGGAGGAGGAACCAGACTGGTGACCAGAGTGAGGAGGAGGAGCCAGACTGGTGACCAGCAGGAGGAGGAGGAACCAGACTGGTGACCAGAGTGAGGAGGAGGAGCCAGACTGGTGACCAGAGTGAGGAGGAGGAGCCAGACTGGTGACCAGAGTAAGGAAGGAGGAGCCAGACTGGTGACCAGCAGGAGGAGGAGCCAGACTGGTGACCAGCAAGAGGAGGAGCCAGACTGGTGACCAGCAGGAGGAGGAGCCAGACTGATGTCCAGCAGGAGGAGGAGGAGCCAGACTGGTGACCAGCAGGAGGAGGAGCCAGACTGGTGACCAGCAGGAGGAGGAGGAACCAGACTGGTGACCAGAGTGAGGAGGAGGAGCCAGACTGGTGACCAGAGTGAGGAGGAGGAGCCAGACTGGTGACCAGCAGGAGGAGGAGGAGCCAGACTGGTGACCAGAGTGAGGAGGAGGAGCCAGACTGGTGACCAGAGTAAGGAAGGAGGAGCCAGACTGGTGACCAGAGTGAGGAGGAGGAGCCAGACTGGTGACCAGAGTGAGGAGGAGGAGCCAGCCAGCAGGAGGAGGAGGAGCCAGACTGTTGCAGGTTCTCAGACTCGCTGCTGAGGCTCCTGTTTGTTAAAAGCGTACATTTAAATAGTTAAACTGCCCACATGTCTCGTTTCTTCTGACTTCAATCCACCAAACAAACAACACACAAATAAAATAATCTGTTGTTCATTAGCAGAGAAGATGTGACAAATCTTTCATGGTTAAACCAACATATCCCACACACCTGTTCCTGATAAACGTGGCTCCATTTATAAAGGAAACAGGCGTTCTGCATGTCTACGACTGCATCTGTGGGAAACAACCAGTTTCCACGGGCCCACGGGCCTCAGAACATCTGCAGACAACCTCCCAGAACCAGACAGTCCAGGACCCCCTCAGAGCTCCAGAGTCTGACTGGCCGCAGGTCTTTTGAGATGGTGTGTGTTTTGTAGAAGAGAGAGAGGCGTGATGGCGTCTCCAGAGATCACCATGAATGCATCTGGGTGTTGTGTTTGTCGCCTGGCAACAACTAACCTGATGACACCACATGCAATGTCAGCAGGTAACAGGAGTGAACTCTCAGAAGAAAACATCCACTGCCAACAGTTCAACAGAGAGATGTTCCTGCACAGAAATGTTCTAACAAACACCACGGTCCTTCAAACCTTTAGTCCTTACTGCTGTACTCAGAGCATTCTTCAATACTTCACATGATTCATGTTGTTTACAAGATTGATCAGCATTAACGTTTATAATGTAGCAGTTCATCTAGTTAGGAAAAGTGTGAAAGAAAAACTGGTAAAGATAACTACTGATCTTTATGCTCCTTTGAACTGCAGGTGTATATGTGCTCAGTGTCTTTCCCAAAAATATAAATTAATATATAAAGTATAGAAAAATAATCACAAAACAAGCCAATAATTTACCTCTAAAACAATATAAGGAGACGTTTCATGCTGTCTTTGCACAACCAGACACCATTTACTGAGCCGTTAATGACACGTTTGTAACATGTTTGTAACATGTTCCAGCTGCCAAAGGAGCTGCTGGTTCGGTTCTGCTCAGCTGGAATGGTTCTGCTCAGGTGGAACGGTTCTGCTCAGCTGGTATGGTTCTGCTCAGGTGGAACAGTTCTGCTCCGCTGGTATGGTTCTGCTCAGGTGGAACAGTTCTGCTGAGGTGGAATGGTTCTACTCAGCTGGTTCGGTTCTGCTCAGGTAGAAGGGTTCTACTCAGGTGGAACGGTTCTGCTCAGCTGGAACGGTTCTGCTCAGGTGGAACGGTTCTGCTCAGGTGGAACGGTTCTGCTCAGGTGGAACGGTTCTGCTGAGGTGGAACAGTTCTGCTCAGGTGGAACGGTTCTGCTCAGGTGGAACAGTTCTGCTCCGCTGGTATGGTTCTGCTCAGGTGGAACGGTTCTGCTCAGCTGGTATGGTTCTGCTCAGGTGGAACAGTTCTGCTCCGCTGGTATGGTTCTGCTCAGGTGGAACGGTTCTGCTCAGCTGGTACAGTTCTGCTCAGGTAGAACGGTTCTACTCAGGTGGAACAGTTCTGCTGAGGTGGAACGGTTCTGCTCAGTGGAACAGTTCTGCTCCGCTGGTATGGTTCTGCTCAGGTGGAACGGTTCTGCTCAGCTGGTACAGTTCTGCTCAGGTGGAACGGTTCTGCTCAGCTGGTACAGTTCTGCTCAGGTGGAACAGTTCTGCTCAGCTGGTACAGTTCTGCTCAGGTGGAACGGTTCTGCTCAGGTGGTACAGTTCTGCTCAGGTGGAACAGTTCTGCTCAGGTGGAACAGTTCTGCTCAGGTGGAACGGTTCTGCTCAGCTGGTACAGTTCTGCTCAGGTGGAACGGTTCTGCTCAGGTGAAGGTTTCTGCTCAGCTGGAACGGTTCTGCTCAGCTGGTCTGCTCAGGTGGAACGGTTCTGCTCAGGTGAAACGGTTCAACTCAGGTGGAACGGTTCTGCTCAGCTGGTACAGTTCTCCTCAGGTAGAACGGTTCTACTCAGGTGGAATGGTTCTGCTCAGCTGGAACCGTTCTGCTCAGGTGGAACCGTTCTGCTCAGGTGGAACGGTTCTGCTCAGGTGAAACGGTTCAACTCAGGTGGAACGGTTCTGCTCAGCTGGTACAGTTCTCCTCAGGTAGAACGTTTCTACTCAGGTGGAATGGTTCTGCTCAGCTGGAACGGTTCTGCTCAGGTGGAACCGTTCTGCTCAGGTGGAACGGTTCTGCTCAGGTGAAACGGTTCAACTCAGGTGGAATGGTTCTGCTCAGGTGGAACGGTTCTGCTCAGCTGGAACGGTTCTACTCAGGTGGAACCGTTCTGCTCAGGTGGAACGGTTCTGCTCAGCTGTGGAACAGTTCTGCTCAGGTGGAAACAGTTCTGCTCAGGTGGAACGTTCTGCTCAGTTTTTCTGCTCAGTGGAACGGTTCTGCTCAGCTGGCAACGGTTCTGCTCAGTGGAACAGTTCTGCTCAGGTGGAACAGTTCTGCTCAGGTGAACGGTTCAACTCAGGTGGAATGGTTCTGCTCAGGTGGAACGGTTCTGCTCAGCTGGAACGGTTCTGCTCAGGTGGAACGGTTCTGCTCAGGTGGAACGGTTCTGCTCAGCTGGTACAGTTCTGCTCAGGTGGAACAGTTCTGCTCAGGTGGAACGTTTCTGCTCAGCTGGTACGGTTCTGCTCAGGTGGAACGGTTCTGCTCAGGTGGAACAGTACTGCTCAGGTGGAACGGTTCTGCTCAGGTGGAACGGTTCTGCTCAGGTGGAACGGTTCTGCTCAGGTGGAACGGTTTCTGCTCAGGTGGAACGTTCTGCTCAGGTGGAACGGTTCTCAGGTGGAAACTCTGCTCAGCTGGTTTCTGCTCAGCTGGTACGGTTCTGCTCAGGTGGAACAGGTTCTGCTCAGGTGGAACGGTTGTCAGGTGGAACGTTCTGCTCAGGTTGGACGGTTCTGGTCAGGTGGATGGTTCTGCTCAGGTGGAACGGTTCTGCTCAGGTGGTACGGTTCTGCTCAGGTGGTACGGTTCTGCTCAGCTGAACCGGTTCTGCTCAGGTGGAACGGTTCTGCTCAGCTGGTACAGTTCTACTCAGCTGGAATGGTTCTGCTCCCCTGGACCGGTTCTGCTCGGCCATCATTGAAGCTGTCTCCGCAGCTCAATGACCAAAACTAACATTGTGACATGTGAATTACCCAGCAGCCACTCATATTTATTCTTTTTATTACATTATATTATGTTATTGACTTACACATCATCTATAGAATCATGGAAAAAATTATTAGACCACCATTTTTCTTCACTTTCTTGTTCATTTTAATACCTGGTACCACTAAACGTCATCATGTGACTAAAACAGACAGAAAAGAAAACACTGAATGCATAAAAGCAGTGTTTTTGGCAGTACAACGCCATAGCTATTGATGTAAAAACTTAAGTGATTTAGGTTATAATCAAGAAAACCATGGAAAATGGTAAGATATCAGCTCTTAAATAAAACTCTTATGAGCAATCTTTGTGGTTATCGTTATGTTTGTCCAAACAAATGTACCTTTAGTTGTACCAGGCATTAAAATGAACAAGAAACCGAAGAAAACAAGGGTGGTCTAATAATATTTTCCATGACTGTATACTCAGGTCCCATCCATAGTTTCTATATATTATATACAGCACATCTGTACATATATTATATATTATCTGCTGTGTATTGTAATTGTTTATTTCTGTCATCTCTGTCTTGTTGTCTTGTCTGTGTTCTGGAAGCTTCTGTCATCAGTCCCATGTGGGTCCAGGTACACTGATAAAGCTGATTCTGATTCTGGTCCCAAATGAAGGCATGCTGCGTTAATCTCTGAGGGGAGTCATCATCTCTTCTCTTATGTGAAACGCTTCGTCTTCGGGAACTGAGACTGAGACGAGACTCAAGTGTTCCCCATTTTACTCTGACGCTCAGCTTCACCCTGATGTTGGTTTTAAACTGCTTCTGGTGGAAAGTTCCACAGTCCCACTTCTCTTTAACCGGTCCCACCAAACCCAACCGTTTCTGTTTTGTTTCTGGCGTTTGTGGAGGAAGTGGTTTGTGCTCCCTGAGAGCGGCTTTCAGACGTGTGACCGAGCTCATGGACCGAAGAGTCACCTGAGGCCCGGCAGAACCAGCCGTTAAATACTGTTAGTCACTGACATGATTCATCTGGAGCTTTTAATGACAGCATGTGCTTTAAAGAAGAAGAAACAGATACGCGTTATGAAACATAGTCTTTCTCAGGATGTGGGATCTTTATGTTTATTATAAAACAAGAGAAAATGAACAGTTCTACACTCACTGGACCCGCCTCCATTTACAGAGAAGAAATGTTTGAAAAAAGTGAAAGAAAAAAAACAGAACAGTTCTCATTTCCGAAAAACGTTTCCCCTTCAGAAGAAAATAATGATCTGTGTTTTAATATTGACAAAGTGGACGAAACTAAATCTATTCTAACTGACACCACTGAGAGTTTATAAAACCTGATTTAAAAAGACGACCTCCACTCTGCCAACTACTACAATCCTTTTCTTTTCTTGTCTTCTGTTTTACTCCAGTCTTCATCTTTTATCTTTGATGATATAGATTACTGAGCTGGATGGGAACCAGGCAGGGACCTTTAGCCAGTAATTAATCATTTCTATTAAATAACAATGATTTAACTGTCAATTAAATATGAAAAGAGTGAAGAAAAAAAACAGTATTTAACTACTGATTCTAAATAAATACTTCAGAAATGATTCTTCACAGAAGGTTACGTAACAGACGACGATGACTTAAACTGGACAACAGGAGGTCCTCAGTATTAAGGAATCATCAGGTAATTACTGGTTAATGAGTGTCTGAATGCTGCTGACCTCTCTCCTCATCATGTCTCCTCATCGACTTGTTCTGACTGAATAAAAGCAGTGACTCGACCTGATCCTGGTTCAGATCAGTTTCAGGTTCTGAGCACCAATGAAACAAAGTTGTTTCCCAGTAATCCTGAATTACTTCACTGCTAAGATTATCATTATTATTACCCGTCTTCTTTTATCCATCTCCCTAAACTTAACAGTGAGTAAAAACAAAAGTAATATTTTGATCTAAAGTAAGTGTTGAAAATACTCTGTTAGTGTCTCATTAGTGTCTCATTAATCTAGACGTTCATTAAGGCTTCAACCCTGTTGTCTACTGAACTACTGAAGCCCCGCCCCTAAACACATCTGTCTACTCTGATTGGCTGCTGATTGGGATCACTGTAATATAAAAAAATCAAGAAAAAATTGTGGAAACATCACAGGATGTTGTGCGCGCTCTCTCGCAGCAAAGAAATGTTGTGAGCCAGCCTGGCCCCTTTAAGAAGGTGGCCTTATGGGTAATGGTGTGGCCTTATGGGTAATGTAGTGTGTGTGTCGTGGGACGGCAGAATGAAAACGGGGTTAGATGAAAAGTGCAGTGAGCATCAACAGCAGCCCAGCGTGTATAGATTTACATAGAATAAAGTTCCCGTTCCATGCAGAGAAAACAGGACTTTTTGTTTTGTTGTCGTTAGCGTGTTAGCCGCTAATTACGAGCCAAAAATAGCACAATACCAGCGGTTCCTTTACTACGGTTCAGAGACCAGAGGCTGTGAAGGAAACAGAAAGACCACAGTTGAGCCTTTGTCTTGTTTCGCTGCAGTGCCTCGATACTTTTTTGGGGCTTTTAAAACATATTTTAAACACATTATTTAGGCTCAGGAGCACTGTATGTATATATATATATATATATATATATATATATATATATATATATATATATATATATATATATATATATATATATAAAGTTAAAGATAAATTATCTAAACATTAGGAGGAATAACCCCACTGTGTAAAGTTATTTGCAAAGCTTATAAACCTATATTTTATTCACAATCAAACAGATAAAATCATCAAGCTAATAAAATGCCAAACAAGGTAATTTTGAATCAACGTATCTGAAGGTCAGTTGGGGGTTGGTGATGTTTGTCCTCTTCTCTCAACAACAGTCCATTTCCGTCTGGGAGGAGAGATGATGAGGTTTATACAGCTCTGTCTCTGCTCTGTTCTCCTTCATGCTCCTCTGGTTTTTATTTCACAACGTACCAAAGGTGTCAGAGCAGATGCATGTGGAAGAGGAGGTGCAAAAAGAAGAACATGGACATGCACGGAAGTTGGAGTACAAAGTGACGAAAGAAGGAGAGAAGGAGAGAAGGAGAGAGAGAGAGGTCGGCCCTTAAAAAGAGGTGAAGAGGATAATTCTGCAAAAAGACAGAAAAGAAAAAGCTCGGGGGGCAAGGAGAGGAAGGAGAAAGTGACAGAAATGGAGGAAGAGAGACAGAGAGAGCTATTCTTGTAATGATGTTGTTGCCATGGAGACGCTATCCTCGGTCAGACTACTCCACAGGTGCCTTGTGGGGATTTTTAACAGAGCTCTGCTGGTTGGTGGAGGTCATCTGAACATAAAGCGATTGATTGGTTGACATAGGTGAAGGTCAGAAGTCACCTGACGGCGTCACGTTTCCCTCCAGGTGATGATCTTCTCCTGGTCCTGAGGTGGGTTTAAATCTGGACAGAAGTTATATTCAGTAAAGATGTCACACCTACACACGGCTCTGTTGTCGAAAGCAGCGTAGCGTAAATTCAGAGGCTCTTTGTTTAACAAATGTTCTGTTAAAGGTTTCCATCCAGGTTTCTAATTAAGCAACACCCTGCCCTTAACGATGTCATTTTAATCATTTTAAATTAGAATTAAAACAAGATCTACTGCGGTGCATCATGACCTTCTCTTCCATCCAGCCGAGCCAGGACACGCTGGAGACCCTAACCCTAACCCTAACCTCACTGGGCTGAAGAAGAGCTGGAGGAGGTGGCCATGCAGATGCAGATGTGACCACTAGGGGGCACCGCAGCTACGAGGTCAGCCTTAATGAGAAGGTTTTGGAGAGACAGAAAATCATCTCCGTTTGTAGCTAAACGAGCACATTTAAGCATTTAAGTAGTTAAATCATGCCTCAGATATGCACCTGTATTGTGATCTTTTGTAAAATCTGAGTTTATAAAGTCAGAATTTGACTTCTTTTTCCCCCTGAAACTTCAGAAAGCGGGGGGGGGGGGGGGGGTCCTTTCTTTTAGTTGTGAGGGGACATTAACACACATGTCCTCTCCTTATTTCCTTCTTCTCCTGCTTTTCTACACAGCCAGCCGATCACCAGCGCCCTCCAGTGTTTCTAAAGTGTATTGCACGGATGGAGCGTTACAATGTTCAGGGACACAACAGGCCACATGATCGATGCATGATGCAAAAAAAAGGGAGGAAAAACAATTGTGTTGCCTATTACCAATTACTGTGGACTCGTTAGCAACTGAGAAGTTATTTTCATCAAGTGACACTTTTTTTTTTTAGGTTAAGAAAAGCTTCTAATGTCCATCTTCCTTTTTCTCAACTGAGCAGCACACCTCAGCTCGGTAATCGGCTTCAATGTTAATTGCTCTCACACACAAAAACATGCACATCCCATCTGGACGTAAGAGTACGACCCCAAATGTAATTTGGGGTCGTACTCTTACGTAAGATCTTGGTAGGATCACCTGCTGATGTCTTTCCCTCTTGGCATTTTGTTAACACGTCTGAATGCTCCAGACGTGCAAAATGCAGATGTGTTTTCTTCTTTGGAGGTGAACCCACCTGCTGATGAGCAGTTCATCAAGGACCAGTGATTAACAGCACCTGGCTGCAACTTACCCTTTTTAATCCTATTTAATCATCAGGAGTTACTGGTTTCCCTCATAGCTGTTTGTTTTTTCTCTTTGGCTTTACTTTAGTTAAATAAAATAATAAAAAGTCATGTGTAGTTGCTGGTCTGACTCACACGGAAACAGAATTAGCAGATGGGGAATTGTACATACTGGTGTTAAGTTTTGTTTTATGAGGCACAGACAGGTGACAGGTGGATCCTTATCGTGGAAATTTAACAAGAAAAATGTTCTTGTTAGATTGTTTTTGGACTTATGACTCAAAGTACTAGTGTTGTTTTATAAATATGTGATGGAGGAGGCGTGACATCCATTGTTCAATTGTTCAAATGAAAAAATAAACTCATAAAAGTTGAAAAAAAAAGTTTGGTCCATCATATAATAGATAATTAACTGTAATAATGGAATCTGTTGTATTTATACACGTCAGTATGGGACTGACCTGCCTGCAGTCCTGAACTACCCCCAGTAGAGACTTTATCTCTTAGTATCTTTAATGCAAAGAGCATTTTAAGTGTTAAGAAGGCAAAGTTGGAAAACTATACAATGTACACAGCAAAATCAGCATAATCAAATTAACACTCTCAGATTTGATTTCAACACTTTTGAAGTGTCTATATGGGTCCACACCACAAAGAGTTAATTTAACTCTTTTTGGAGAGTTACTACCTTAAAGGTGGGGTAGGTGTTATTTGAAAAACGGTTCCATCAATCCAACTCAAGTGAGATTTTGAAAATGTACACTCCCTCCCTCCTCCCAGAGGCTCCGCCTCCTCCTCTTCAGCTCACTCCTCTAAACCACGCCTTCACACGATTCATGACTACATGAACCATAGGGAGGGAGGGAGGGGTGGGGGGGAGTGCATTGATATTTGATGGACGTATTATGCAGCCAATCAAAATAGTGATAATCACAATTTTTGATTGGTCAGAGTTTTTCTCTGATTATACCCTCTAGACTGGACCAAAACGTTTAGTTTTTGTTGCAAACATTTTATTTCAGTGGGTGCAATGGGAATGTGAAAAGGTTTTCAGGCAATATTGTAAAAAGTGTTGCAAAAAAACAACAACTACTCCACCTTTAACAGTAACTTAGTGTAATTATTGACTCTTTTTTGGAGTTAAAATTTAACACTTCTTAACACTAACTAGTGTTACTTTATCTCAACACTTTTATGTAGTGTTAGACATTAACTGTCTTTCGGGAATGTTGGTTAACTATACAAGTGTTACAGTCATTTCAACACTGTAAGGTGTAAAATTAGCTCTTCTGAATTACTAAAAAAATACTTAGAAAATAAAGTTTGCTAAAAATAATGCCATCATGTTTAATTGAAACTCATTTATTTCAAACATGCACCACAAATTAACATTTAAAACATTTTATCGGACGCAATTCGTCATTAGCTAACTTAATGTTAACACTAACATAATGCTAACAGCCTACAACCGATACACTGCTTATTCAGCGTTAGCTTGCTTAGCCAAGTTAACAACACAACAAAAATACGATCTAAAACCTTTCTACCATAGCAGATACAGTCTTTACCATCAAATTACAAGTTTTAGCGAACCAAATGACAAAATAAAATCATCACTGCTAATGTGGCGACATAACTTTACCGTGAGTGTCTCGCCATTGAAGACAGACCAGGTGCCAGAGGGGTAATATAAATATCAAAACCTAACGCTAACATACAGTTAGCTCATTTTATTTATCGAACAACGTCTACATAAAACCACGGTGAAACGCACAGCCTGTAGCGGTATTTAGCTCCTGTACGCTGTGTAGGACGGTGGAGGCGGGGTCTGATTTACACTTTAAGTGTCACATCCACATTTGGAGTTAAGAGTTAAATAGTTCAAAGTTGATGTTACTACAATGACACTTACAGATTTGATCTGAAGACACTTTGTTTTGACTCCAACTATTGGTAAACTATTTGTAAACTTGTAAACAACTATTTTGTAAACAGAAATATAACTCTTCTCAATTTGCTGTGTAGCGAGCTTGAAATGCAAAAAAATGCATAAAACTGAAACATTAAATGTGTTGGATTCATGTCATCTGCAATAAAATACAAGTAAAAGAGAAAAAAAGAGAGAGAGAGAGAGAGAGAGAGAGAGAGAGAATGATGATAAAAGATCGACGAATAACATTTAAATACGTAACACACACGCACACAGCAAACTGAGCAGTGGTGAGTCAGAGCCTGTGAGTCACAGCAGAAATCAGAAATGTCAGGCAGGAAAAGAGGCTCAACAAATGCACACATGTACACACACAAACACACACACAAGCACACACACACACCTCAGCCATCAGTGTGTGACCTTAATGAAGGCAGCTCTTAATGAAGGCAGCTCTTCTCAGACCCTCTAAAAGGTTAAGTGGATGATTTGACGCACACATCCAGGAACCTGTGAGGAGTCATTCCTCCTGATCTGCAAACATCTCTCTGTTTTACAGACGCGCTTCTCATCTGTGAGTTTTCAGAAATCCTCCATCATCACTGTGACATTTACACTCGACGATTCACGGCGAACAGAAAAGCGCTTCAGTAATTTTCCATGTGCTGCTGTTGTCCTCTGGTGCAGACCTCAGGGTGAATCCTGCCGGTTTATCACACGTCTCATGACGAAGTTAACTCTACGAGACTGCAGCGCCCTCCAGAGGAGCATCAGGGTGTTAGCTGCAGCACTGAGGCGGCAGATTCAACAAGGCCTTTCAGAGCTACGTTTGTCATCACTGTCAGTCATAAACCAGCATGCACCAGTCCAGAATCAGTCCCAGTTATGCTGATCATCACTTCCGGGACTCTTTGTGCTTTTTGACACTGACATTAGTTCTTCATTAGATTTTTCTGAATGTTTGGTTTGTTGTCCCGCCTCCCTGCATGACTGATGAGTGTCTATCTCTGTGCTCAGATCCTTAATATTAGTGTAGATATGAATGTTTTTTTACAATATTCACTCCTCGTGACAGTAAAATAGGTCATTCTAAGCCAATTTACTGCAGCAATTCCTCTAAATGATTAGAAAATGTGGTTAACACCCAGTTGTGCCTTAAAAAAAATACCGTGATATACTGTGAAACTGATATAATTTTGAAAAATATGTGATATAAATTTTTGGTCATACTACCCAGCACTAATCTAGAGGCCGTTGGCAAACAACCGATTTTCTGGTGCGTCCAAATATTTCTGACGTGAGTTTTGACTCAGACTCAACAACCTCTGGAATAGGAGTATGTTTTTTTCTTCTTCTTGTCTCCTCCAATAAGATCATGTTGTTTGACTTTTTGTGGCAAGATTACTTTAAAGGTGGGTCACTCTCCCGTCAAGTATTTATTTCATACATCAGTGATTCTCAAAGTGTGGGCCGTGGCCCCCTTGTGGGCCTTCGTGGTACTGCAGGTGGGCCGTGAGAAGTCATCAAAAATAAACAAATGTTTTTAAACCTGTATTTTTAAAATAGGTTTTTAATTACTGTAAAATATTTATAGCATGATTTGAAAAATATAAGTAATAAAACAAAGCAGCTGATTGTTACTCTACTGTCATCTAAACCTAATAGGACAGGCGTCACCTTCCATTACTGTCAGAACAAAGCTGCTAGTCCTGTATGTTGATCACAGTTGTGATTAAAGGTTTGCATGGGCCGCAGAGATTTTTCACATTTCAAATTGGGCCACGGTATTCTGAAGTTTGGGAACGGCTGTCGTAGATCACAATGTGTGCATGAAAAGTGACGTGCACAACTTTCAGGTCCTGTTTTGTGTGTATGCAGCATTTAGAAATGAGGCCTCTGGTCCTGAAGGTGTCAGGCTCATCTGCTGAGACTGATCTGAACTGAACTGGTGTTGTGTGTTTTCTTCCCAGAAAAGCTCCACTTTAGAGCACATGTGTCAAACACAAGGCCCGTGGGCCAAATGTGGCCCGCCACGTCCTTTTATGTGGCCCTCGAGAGCTTGGGCATTATTGGCTTAAATTTTAAACCCATATTGTAGGACTTAAAATAAGCCTACAGCGCTCTAAAGCACATATCGACAATAAACTACATCTCCCACAATGCATTTCATCGTCACCCACAACGATAACAGACATCAAGACGATTTTGAGAACTGATGGACTTCAGAAAAACCTCTACAAACTAACCTCAACATGTCCAAGAAAAGATAAATTGATGCACAAGGAGGGCAGTTTCATGAACGACAGGAAAACGAATCCAAGTTTGTACCTTAAGGTGAAAAAACAGTGTCTTTTGTGTTATGAGGCGGCGTCAGTCGTGAAAGAGTTTCATCTACGTCGGCATTTTGACAACAAACACAGAGCTAAATATGCTAAAGTTAGCCTACAAGAAAAACAAAGAATCGCTTCTGCTTCTGAGACCAAAGTAATGATTGTTTACAGAGTCCGTTACCATAGCAACGGACTGTAAACATCACTTTTGCGAGAGTAGGTTTACAACCACAAACACTGAGTTTAATGAATTAAATATTTGAAACTTTAATACATAATAAATACAGAAACAGTTATCTAACACTATAATAAGGTGAAGTTTAATTTATTTTGATTTATATTGCATTTTGTTACGTTCATGCTGTCAATCTGGCCCTTCGAGGGCCACCACGATGCTGATGTGGCCCTCAGTGAAAATGAGTCTGACACCCCTGATCTAGAAGGTTTCCATCTAACTGACTGGCCTTCAGGCCTTCCATTTTATTTTTATCACTTGTCTTTGATTTTTCCATTCAAAATTAAAAACATTTCATTTAATCTCCAGGCGCATCGAATGAGCATGACTCCCTCTCTCACACACACACCCACCACACACACACACACACACACACACACACACACACACACACACACACACACACACACACACACGCTCTAACACGCTGGCAGTAAACACATCTAGAAGCACGTCATCTCCACAAACAGGTTGTTGTTGAAAACACGATCATGCGCTGCTGTGAGGTTTTGGGGGGGGGGTGGGGTGGGGGGGGGGGGGGTGTTAACAAGTTTAAACTTGTTCCTTTACTGTTTGTTGGCATTCATCTCTAACGGTTGTGCACGTTTTAATGTTGGTCTGCTCCAGCACACGTCTGTCAGGGTGCCGTAGATCTCAGTCAGGTGACCCTGATGAAGGTTAGGGTCATCCATCTACTGAACAGATGCTTCGGGGGGGGGGGGGGGACCTCTGAACCGTCCTTCTACAAGACCTGACTGGAGAGGAGAGGAGTTGGAGATGTTTGGTAACGGGGTTGTGCTTTTAATCAATGTTGTAAATGTAATTCTCTGTCATTTTTTTTTTCAATATGTAGGGGAGACCGGGGACAGTTGTAACACAGGGATGGTTGTAACACTCTCAGTTTGACCAATCAGGAAGGAGCTGTGGTGATGTCATCAATATAGTGCATGCCCACTTCCAAAGTGAGCTCACAGGTGAAGCCGCATGTCCCTAGAGTAAAAGCTCTCTGTTTTGGAGAAGAAAAACAATTTTTCAGGTAAGAAAGTAAGAATTTTCACCATGAATATTTTTTGCATAGTGTCCATTGTGTTGCAGATACAGTTGTTTCACTTATGTAAGTGCAATTAGTAGTTCTCTAGTTTAATTTGATGTGTTGCATTAGTGCTAGCTTTGAAGCTAAATGCTAAAAATAGTTAGCTTTTTAATGGCTGCCTGGGTCAGGGATGGTTGTAACAGTTCTTAAAAAGTGTCTTTCAAGACTGTGACTTTGCGCCTTCACAGGTCCCAGACAGGCCTGATCCATCTACCATACCCTCCACCTCGGGCCAAGCGGACCAGGCTTCTACCTCAGCCCACCAACCAGGCCATGCCTCCACCTCAACTACCCTCGCAGCTGAAGTTTCAACCTCAGCTAACCTGGAAGCCCAAGTTTTCAGTCCATCTGCTCTCCGTCCATTTACTAAAGCAGGAGCCCGGATTAATCCTAGTGGAAAAAGAAAGAAATTACAGTCAGAAGTCCTCACAGACACACCAGTAAAACAGACACGAGAAGAGGAAGAAAAGAAGAGACTCAGTGCAAAAAAGAAAAACAACCAGAAAGAGGAAGAAAAGGAGAGAAGCACTGCAAAAAAGAAAATCAGCTATCATGGGCAAAGAAAGAATATTGCAAGCAAGAAGAAAGCAGCAAAAGAAAGGGCCAGGCATGATGACACGGAAGATGCTGACTCCTCAGATGGTGAAAACATCTGCATTGTGTGCTTGGAGCACTTTGATAATTCACGGCCAAAGGCAGTGTGGATCAGATCTCAGCAATGTAAATTTTGGGCCCATGTAGAATGCCCCCCAGGCAAGGACAGGTACATTTGCCACAATTGCCTGTCTGATTAAACGAAATGGCAGTTTATATGGTTAATAGGTTCAAAAAGGGTTTGTGATTGTTCCATAGATCGATTTATTTTGTGTTTTATACATTGATTTATTTTATAGTATTTTTGTTTTTATTGTATTTAACTTGCACATTTTATTTATTTTTATCGTTATTTTTGTATTCTTAGATGTATATTGTTCCTTCTTTATAATTCATTAAAGTTCTTGCATATAATTATTAGTGTGGATCTTTTTCAAGTATAGCAATTTAAGTGTTACAACTATCCCCCAGTAGTGTTACAATTTACCCCAGTACCGGGGTAGGTTGTAACAACATACCACTTTGTATTTGAGAATAATTTAGTTAAACTGTGATGGTATATTAAAAGTACAAGTGCATGTATTTTATAGTAGACAAATATGGGTACTACATGTCAAAATCTGAGATCCCCAGCACAAACAACAACTGAGTTACACTTGCTCAAACAAAAAGTGTTACAATTGTCCCCGGTCTCCCCTATAAATGTTAAACACGGTGTAAAAGTCTTGTTTTAAAGATGTTACCAAAAAGGGAACACCCCTCATGGAGAATAAGGATAAAGGCTGGCTGTGGGTAGAGATGCTGAGATGAAGCCTCACGAGGCATCGAACCACTTCAGCCAGTCGGCTCCAGAAAGGGTTCATTAGTGAAAGCCTCATACGTATGTACACGACACCACCTACTGGCCAGGTGTTTAATCACAGGCAGCTGGATCTCAACCACAGCTGGTTGTGGCACATTGAATATTAGTTTCTGTCTTTGGGAACGACTATGAATTACAATAACTTCTCTACATACATGATCACATATGTGTATAATAAAGTATTCTGTGTGAGTAGAGTTTCCCAGCATGTTAGTATCATATGATGTGTCAGGTTGTGTAATAAAGGTTTTCTGTCTCTTTAGGAGGACGTCATGGACGTGAGCAGGTAGAGGACAGTGAAGGTACCTGTGGAACCAGGAGGACACTGAATATGTCTGAGTAACCTGGACAGTGATGTACAGGACAGAGGAGACTTTAGTCATCTTTATTCAGAAATAACAGTCTCTCAACAGTTTTTTAGTTTAAAGTGATTCCTTGTTTTTGCCACAACCTCCCCGGTCTTTAAAAACTAGGAATGCACGATAACTGTTTTTTAAAACTAATACCGATAACTTTCAGCTCCTAAAGGCCGATACCGATAACCGATAACACACACATATACCTAAGATCATTACATCAATACTATGAACACAATCAAAAATTGTTTGGACTCTTTAAATGAACAGATATTTATTTCATCCAATATAAAACTATTGTCAAGCCTCTCAAACATTTTCTTAAAGCTATCAAACAAACCTATTTGATATCTCACATTAACTTAAATAAGGTTCATTACTGACTGATATAAAAAATAAAGGCTCCTTGAACTGATGGAAATACATGCATCAGAATTACTAACTGAAAAAGATTAACATTTAAAGGATTTTGGCTTGTGGTTCCATTTAAATTAATACCTTTAATTAAAATAAATGAGGTTCAGTAGTTTTTATTTTTTTTATCTCATGGAAGCTTTAGATGAGAGGAATGAGGGAGAGGAGAGACTGCTGCTGCGCACGTTAGCATTATCTTCCGTTAGCTCACGTTAGCGTGATTTCAAAACTCCATGGAAGTGATTGTTATGTTGTAGGTGGCTGATCAGGTTTTACGTATTAAAGCTTGTGCTTCCCTCCTCGTAGAATTCACTCGGAGGATTCGTCACAAATAACCACTAAACTATCTTCTTCTGAAACTTTAACGAAGTTCCACGCCGCCATGTTTGTTGTGATCAGCGCTGTGCTGCAGGCTGCATTCAAGGTGTAACGTAAATTCCTACGTTCCCTGGTTTGCTAGTCGTTCTTTCAGTCTTTTCTAATTTTTTTTTTTGTGTGTAACATGTGGGAAAATACTGCGAATATCAATTTAAGTCAGCAACTACTAAAATTATGACCAAATTAACAAGTTGTTTTCTGGCATGAGGGGGTATTCTTGATTTTCCTTATTGAGTAATCGTTTTTCTGATTATTCCGACGTTACTTGAACATAACATTCACTGCTGGTCATTCAAGGCTCAGAGGGAGCGAGACACTGCTGTGTTGACAGAAATATAAATGTTATCGGGGATATTCGTCGTGATATCGGAGTTATTGGATAGACATAATTTCCTGTTATCGGCCCGATAGTTATCGTGCACCCCTATTAAAACACTCTTTCACCAGGTTCAGAAGATGCTGGTGTTCACAAAAACACAAGAAAAAGATTATATAAATCGGGGTCCAGTCATTTTAGCCTCTCCCAGTATTCTGGAGGGTTATTAGGAGTTATCACATCAAAATGTTCCCACACAGAGGAAATCCTCCTCTTCTAGCTGGATCCATCCTCTGACCTATCCTTCTCTCCTCTCTCCTACATCTGAGAACTATCTCTCTCTCTAAACTCTCCAAACTATATAAACTCTATCTAAACTCTAGTGTCCAATGGATCAAATCTCTGTCTAAACTCTGAAGTGAGCAACTCTCTACTAATGACCCACATCTTTATATCACTGTTGAACCTGGAGGGGACACCTGAACCACTTCCTGAAGCAGTCACATGGTCCAGCCGCGCAGCCAGGCTGCGGACGTCATCGTTTTAGGCTCCGCCCCTAAACGAAGCTTAGTTCAGTAACTGGGGTGCAGAACGCTAACGCTAACCCTCCGTCACTCCTGCTGCTGTTTCCAGTCTCCGTCTGCCTGAAAGCGTCTGTGGGAGTTGTAAAGATGTTCCTGCTGTCATGTCTCAGTGAAGCTACATCCTCAGTAGTCATGCTGCGTCACAGTCAGGCCTCCTTATCTGCAGCTGCTCCCTGACAGCTGATGTTAGAGATCATTTCAACCTCCTCGTCGTTGCTCTCTGTTTAGCTCCCCAGGATTTGGAGCCTTAGTTTAGTCACTATTGGAGCTTTGGGACGGTCCAATCAGCTGCTCCCCTGTATAAAACGACAGTTACTCATCACAACCAGCAGGAATCTTTTAAACGGCTCAGCTTCCACAATAATTGAATTCAGCAGAAAATCTAATGAGCAAAGACTGGATGTGATCAATGTGAGTGACGGTAACAGGTTGGTGCCGTGTAGAGGTCATGACCTCACGTCAGACAGGTTATGTGTCCAGTAGGAGCTCCTCCCTGATGTTTTCCTCACAGCTCTGAAAGGGCTGCATGTGAACTGAAGTCACTTATTTCAAACAAACCCTTTGTGGCATAACTGTTTAATGATGCCTCCGTTAATAATCGTTGCTCTGCAGCCAGAGTTGAATCAAACAGCCTGTTGTTGTCTCGATTCTGTGGAACAGGACGTCGTTGCTGATAAACTGATTTCTCTCGCTCTCTCATGAGTCATTAAAGTGGGACATTCAAAGTCGTCAAGCTCCACTTGAATTATATCTTGAAGCCATTAAACCATGGTTTAAAGGCTTCAAGGTCCTCGTTGTCTGACAGCAGTAGTTTCCTCCTCACCAGTTCAGAGAAACAACTCTGCAGAGATGTGGGCGGAGCTTCTAGCTGTTACACCAAACTTTAAATTACGATCCACATTTTTGTAGCCTCTTAATTCAGACGAAAAACACAAAATACAGAGAAAATATTAGACGAACGAGTCGGTTGGCTGATTAAAAACCCAAGATAACCCGTACACAGAAGAAAACCCCCCCCCAACGCTCAGAAACAGAGAAAGGTCAGGTGACCTCCGTTACAGATTTAACTGCTTTTAAAGGACTGATATTAATCAGTTTCCCATCCCAGCTGGCTTTTAAACAGACTGGGAGGGTGATGTTCCCTGGATGAAATCTGACTCACTGATGAGGCTGATTTTATTTTCCTGCTGTACCTCTGTTTATTTTTATTTTTTAAATAAACTTTATCTTATATATTCCATACACAGTCAGAACATTGACCGTGTACAATACAAAAAGTCTGCAATCAAGAGAATACAAGCATCTTATGAAACATAAAGTGAATAAAGTGCATAGGTCACTACATAGATATCATTAAAAAATAAAGCTAAATGAATTTAAATAAAAAGAAGAAGGAAAAGTGAAGGACGTGTTACATTTCTCCAAATATGTCTTCAATTATGTTAACAGTGTGTATACATTTTTATTATCAATTCTTTTAATACATTCAAAGTTCTTGGAGTCGATTTCAAAAACCGGAAAGAAAGGTCGACCTTTGGAGAATTTAGTTTTATGTATGTGGAATTTTGCGATGAGAATAATCAAATTAATTAATTGATTAAATGTAATAATTAAATTAAGTGTTGTATTTTCCTGCCCTGATGATGCTGATTGGTTGCCACCGCCCTCCTCCTTCCCCCACTCCATCGTTGCCAGGGCAACAGACCTTTCCACCGGGGACCTGAAGCATCCATCATCCCCCATCCCCACCCCAGTCCCCCACTCCTGTGACGCAGCAGTGACGTGTCAGCTCTGCTTATCTGCGTGTGTGTGAGTTTTCCGCTGAGATGGAGCTATAAAACAGTTCTGCCTGTTTCTGTTTGTCCTCGGGTCAGATGTCTTATCAGGCTGATCCAGAATAAACGCACACCCACATCTGTGCGCGGAGGAGGAGGAGGAGGAGGAGGAGGCGGATGTGTGAGTCCAGTCTTGACTTCCTCACATCAGCGGAGCTCACAGCGCAGTAAGTATTTCACCCCACGCGCTCTTTAATGCTCATTTACCTGGGCGGGTCGCGCGGCTTTTATAGAACCGTGAGGAGGCGTCGTTCCCGCCTCACTGACGGCAGGTGACAGGTGACAGGTGACAGCGCACCTTTCCGTCTGACTGCATCCTGTTATGATCCCTCCCGTGTCCGTGCGTTCATGAGCGCGCGGGAGCGCTCAGGTGCTCTTAATCAACATGTACCTGCCATAACGAGGCGCGGGAAGTTGTTTTCTCCTGGTTCGGGCTCGTGCCGTCATCAGTTTGGTCAGTAGCGACACTTCCTGTTGCGGCTCAACCTGATGACTCCGGATGAACCTGATAAGAGACACAAACAGCAGCTCCGGGTGTTTTGTAAGTCGACAACTAAAGAGTCATGATGAGTTTGTTCCCCTTTTTGGTCAAGTTTTATTTAAAAATGTCCATATTTAATCCACAGTTTACCTGCAGGTGCTTCATTCAGTGATACTGAGCAGATTAGAGGAATTTAATCTGCTCAATTCACGCTTTAAATTCTGTGGTTTTAGTTATTCGCGGGTTTTTCAGAAATATATAATATAATTAAAAAAAAATTCAAGAAAAAATGCCCCTAATCACATCTGTCTACTCTGATTGGCTGCTGATTGGGATCACTGTAATATAAAAAAAATCAAGAAAAAATCGCAGAAACATCACAGGATGTTGTGCGCGTTCTCTCGCAGTGAAGAAATATTGTGAGCCAGCCTGGCCCCTTTAAGAAGGTGGCCTTATGGGTAATGGTGTGGCCTTATGGGTAATGTAGTGTGTGTGTCGTGGGACGGCAGAATGAAAACGGGGTTAGATGAAAAGTGTAGTGAGCATCAACAGCAGCCCAGCGTGTATAGATTTACATTCTCTGTTAACCGACAGGAGCCCAACAATACAACCTGTGTGATGTTACAAGTTCCTGCAGTGCCAGAATAAAGTGCTCGTTCCATGCAGAGAAAAAACCAGGACTGTTTTTGTTTTGTTGTTGTTAGCCTGTTAGCCGCTAATTACGAGCCAAAAATAGCACAATACCAGCGGTTTGTTTACTACGGTTCAGAGACCAGAGGCTGTGAAGGAAACAGAAAGACCACAGTTGAGCCTTTGTCTTGTTTCGCTACTTTTTTGAGGTTTTTAAATATATTTTAATCACATTATTGAGGCTTGGGGGGCTCGGCTCCAGTTCGCAGATTTTGATTTACGCGGGGGGGCGCCGGTCCCCATTAACCGTGATAAATAAGGGATCATGTAGTCTCAGTTACACTACTCAGTTAAACTACTTGTAGGTTTTTAAGTGTCTTTATTTTGTGCAGTCGCACTTAAATTTCATGACATTTCATGACAAGGTTAAAAAGGCTGGCAGCACCGTAATGTGGGCCGTTGTTGGCTCCAAGCCTGAACTGGAGATGGATTTAAACGTGTGCCAGGCTGTCTTCTAGAAGAGAGAACTACTGAAGGAAACTGGAACACGGTGGTGGTGGTATCATGGTGTGGGCTGTTCTGCTGCCTCCAGATGAAGCCGATAGCTTTTCCAGCTCTCTTCCAAAGAAGGGCCGTCCGACAGGTATTTCTACAACAGAATGTCATCAACTGTCTTTTTGGTGGACCAGTTGGTGGACCAGTCTGGACCTGAACTCATCACATGATCCAGGCCCACCTCAGACCTCGTCCACCACCATCTGTGTGGTGGAGCAGGTCAACATCCCTCATCGATGCCTTTTGGATGCTTTTTAAGACTCCTGGTCAGGCTGAGGTGAAGCTTCACGCCTCGTGGTCTCACAAAGCCTTTATGATGCTTTTATTGATCGATACCTGTTCCAGTCGCCGTAGTGCATTTCATTGTCCACCTGAAAGCGTGAAACATCTGCTTTGGACTGGAGCTCCAGCGGACCTCAGCGGACTGTAACCTGTCGACTCTGTCCCCCAGGTCATGGCTGATTCGGGCCCCCATCACGGCGGCTCCGTGTTTTTGGGGCTGGTGGGGGCGTCCCAGGTCCTGGGCCTGGTGTCCGTGGTGCTGACCGGTGTGTGGATGGGTCACTTCCGAGGCGGTTTTGCCTGGGACGGCTCAGCGCAGGAGTTCAACCTGCACCCTCTGTGCATGGTGCTGGGCCTGATCTTCCTGCACGGCGATGGTGAGTGTGCCCTGATTGGTCCGTGGTGTCATGATGTCAGAACATCAGCCTCTGAGCTCAGACAGACAAGGCGCTGTTGCACAGGTAGACCAGGTGGGCATCCTCCGCTACCAGGTGAGTTAAACAGATCCAGGATCTAATCCAGAGAACCAGTCAGAGCAAAATAAAAAGCAGGGAACTATCAGCGTAATTACTCAGTGTTTAGTGTCAGGCTCTGTGACACGGCGGACATCTTTGTTACTTCTGAATAAAATTCACTGATGTCACGATAATTCAAGGAATCCAAAAATGTGGAGGATATGAGAATCCATCCATCATCTACACCTGCTTCTACCTGTTCAGGGTCAGGGGGGCTGCTGGAGCCTGTCCCAGCTCCTTGGACAGTCCTCCAGTCCTCCAGTCCATCACAGGGCTGCATGAAGACTAAATACTAAAATCCACCTCCATGGAGGTCTGAGCGTTAGAGTCACATGTCTCACCGCTGTCAGACGCTGCTGGAGGTGTTCTTGGAGAAAATTGATACTGTTGTTAAAACAGCAGCTCAGACCTCATTGACTTTGAGTTTTCATTAAAATCACAGCTTTAACTGATGTAATTGGAAAATTGGGATGGATGGATTGATTTGGTTTGGAGTGGAAAACCTCGCAGAAACATCACAGGATGTTGTGCGCGTTCTCTCACAGTGAAGGAATGCTGTGAGGCAGCCTGGCCCCTTTAAGAAGGCGGCCTTATGGGTAATGATGTGGCCTAATGGGTAATGGAGTTTGGCAGGTGCAGACAATCAGGATATCAAGAGGGAAGGAAGCAAAGCTGAAAACAACGGAGACAAGACAGACCTTCAAAGTAAAACAGGAAACAGGTAACACAAAAGACAGGGATTGACGCCAACTAACACAGAACAAAGAAAACCCAAAATGGCCGTCATGGGCCGGCTCAGACCATGACAAGTTCCTGCAGTGCCAGAATAAAGTGCTCGTTCCATGCAGAGAAAACCGGACTGTTTCTTTTGTTGTTGTTAGCATGTTAGCCGCTAATTACGAGCCAAAAATAGCACAATACCAGCAGTTTGTTTACTACGGTTCAGAGACCAGAGGCTGTGAAGGAAACAGAAAGACCACAGTTGAGCCTTTGTCTTGGTTTCACTACTTTTTTGGGGTTTTTAAACATATTTTAATCACATTATTTAGGCTTGGGGGGGCTCCGGCTCCAGTTCGCGGATTTTGATTTACGTGGGGGGGCGCCGGTTCCCATTAACCGCGAAAAAATAAGGGATCACTGTACATATTTTCCCCAAATCATTCCTCAACGTTCCAGTAAAAAGCTGTGAATTAAAAACCCCAAACCAAACAATAGATCATTTTCTGCCTGTGAATGTAAATGATGCTCAACACAGCGGAGCTGCATGATGAGATCTGACTGACTGATGTCCACCTCCTGGTGTCCACCTCCTGGCGTCCACCTCCTGGTGTCCACCTCCTGATGTCCACCTCCTGATGTCCTCCTCCTGATGTCCACCTCCTGGCGTCCACCTCCTGGTGGACACCCCTGACGTCCACCTCCTGGTGTCCACCTCCTAGTGTCCACCTCCTGATGTCCACCTCCTGGTGTCCACCCCCGATATCCACCTCCTGGTGGACACCCCTGACGTCCACCTCCTGGCGTCCACCTCCTAGTGTCCTGCAGAGAAGAGACGGACACACGATTGACCGACTCTTCTTCTCCTCATCCTCACAGCTGCAGTCCACAAAACCATGTTTGGACGGATATTTGATGAAGACTTTTTGGTGTATTATTTAGAACTCCAGCATGTTATTCATTTAAACGTCAGTAGTGTCGAGAAAATCGTTAGTGTGAGAGACAATTTTGATTCAAACATGTTCGTATTTGTCCTTTCGCAGCCCCACACAACACTTGTGCTACAGAATTAGCTTGTCCTTTCCTACGTGAGCTCCTGGAGCGTTGGCAGCTGTCTGAACATCTGGCCCAAACCTCCGCTGGAGCTCAGCCGGAACTAGGAATAGTCTTCTACCTCCACCAGGTAGTTGGACTTTAGTTTCCGACCATCGAACCGAACCGAGTTACCCGAATAGAACCGAGACAATCCAGCCCATAGTTGCTCATGTTAAAGTTGTCTAGCGTTGAATAAAACTTGATTTTCTTACCTAAAGTTGTCTTCTTCTACCGGTTCAGTTGCTACATAGGCTACGTGATGTAAACAACAATAAATCCACGTTGTTATTTTCTTTGTGGATACAGATGCTATTGGTAGCAACTGCTAACGCTAATAGCCTACGCCGGTCAGGACATGTCGTAAACATGTTCTCTCATCCAGAGTTGTCATGTTGGTGATCCGTTGTGCTTTACAGCTGCCGGGCAAACCGCTAATAACACGCTAATTACACGCTACGGCAACACGATTGTTTTATGACAAACACGCCACATTAATGAATAATTAATTAAACTGACCCGAGTCCTGACATTGGCTGCCACCACCAATATCTTTACCTCTCTGGAGTAAACGTGGACCCAGCCTGTCAGAGAGCACCGACCGGACCCGAGACTAACTGTACCGATTCAGACCAGAACCTGGAGTCACGTCTTTTGAATGGACCCGAGACCCGATTCGGGTCGGAACCTCGGGTTTTCGGGTTGTCGGGTTGTTCCGAAGACCTCTAGGTTGGACATCAGAGACCGCTTCACCCCGGACTCTTCAGAGGCAGAACCAAGACTGGATGATGTGAATTATGGCAGAAACGAACACGGGCGTCTGCTCTGATCTGACCCTGTGATGTCACAGTACCCTGCACAAGTGGGCGGGGCTTATTGAAGGAGGTCCTTTCAACCTGCCACGTTATGTTTTATTGGGAGGTTCTGATTTGTTAGTAACTTCAGACGGTCAAACATTCACTCTCAGTCAAAGTGTTTTATTTTTTCACCGTACTTGCTCTTTTAATGAATAATGTCACGTGTCGTTTGTTGTATGTTGCTGTTTCTGAGGTTGGATTTACCTCATTTCAGATTTATATATCTATATCTATATCTATATATATCTATATCTATATCTATATCTATATCTATATATATATATAGAGAGAGAGAGATAGATTTTTTTTTTTTTACAAAGAAAATTTTAAAATCCCAAAATTGAATCTCACATTAGTATTTGTAGGCAGAGTCCTTCCTGTCTCTGCAGGACTGAGACCACAGCATGTTGAATCCCATCTGTTGTCATGGTTACAAGACATCATTTAGGTTTATAATCTTTAAACTGAGAGAAGCAGGTCGTCACTGTGTGTGTGTGTGTGTGGGGGGGGGGGGGGGGTGGGGAGCCTCCCTCAGCCTCAAGCTACTGTTTTACTGACTTGTTGCATTAAGATGACAACTACCAGACGCCCATCAGCCCCCCCCCCCCCCCCCCCCCCCCCCGCAGCCAGGAAGTCAGGAAAAGGAGACAAATTGTTTGCAGCCCCGTTTGTGTTTTTGTGTGTGTGTGTTTGTGTGCTTTTGTAACACATCCTGTTATGCTTTGGTCTGACAATTTGGTTTTCATTGTTCCCTTCAGTGGATCATCTCCATCCTCATCTCCTCTTTCTCTCCATCCATAAATCTCCTCTCTGGTCTTCCTCCAGACCTCCTGTTCCAGCCTCCTCATCCTTCTCCAGATATCTCCTCCATCCCTCCTCTGTTCAGGTCCAAACCATCTCAGTCTGGTTCTTCTCTCCAGAACATCTAACATGTTCTGTCCCTCTGATGTTCTCTTTCCTGGTCTCTCCCAGAGAGAACCTCAACATTTGAACCTCAGCTACCTCCAACTCTGCCTCCTGTCTTCTCCTCAGGACCTCAGTCTCCACCTTTACTGTCATTCATGATGAAACTGTTATATCACACCTGGCACTTTTCTCCACCTGTTCCAACACGGTTCTTCATCCTCCGTTTCTCTGGACTGTTGAGCCTCAGTTCTTAAACTCCTCCTCCTTCTCCATCTCTGCTCCCTGTCGTCTCTCCGTTCCTCTCTGGTTCCTCTCATTCACTTCACATCTATTCTGTCTGCAGCTGACCTTCATTCCTCTCCTCTCCAGGTCAGACCTCCACCTCTCTAGATGTTCCTCCACCTGCTCTCTGCTCTCAACAGCAGATCACAAACATCAGGTCCATGGAGACTCCTGTCTTAACATCTGTCAGTCTGTCCATCACCATAGCAACCAGAAGGGTCTCGGAGCTGATCCTTGATCAGTCCCACCTCCACCTTGAACTCCTCCATCACACCTACAGCTCACCTCTCCATTTTCCTCCAGGTCTCATCCATGTCCTGCTCCTCTCCAACATCCTTCTCTGCTCCTCCAGACCTCCTCACCAGGACCAGAGCTCCTCTCAGCTCCCTGTCATCTGCTTTCTGAAGGTCTACAAAGACGCCATGCAGCTCCCTCTGACCTTCTCTGTTCTTCTTCATCAGCATCCTCAAAGCTGATATCTCATCTGTGGTCCTCTTCTTTGTCCTGAAACCATCCAGATGTTCCCAGATGTTCTCTTCTGTCCTTAGTCTATCTTCCACTCCTCTTTCCCATAACTCCATTGTGGTTCATCAACTTTATTCCTCTGTAGTCGTCTCAACTTCTTCTAAATCATCACCAGCAGACTTCTCCATTCTTCATCCATCCTCTCACTCTCTCAGATCTGGTTGAAGGTCCTGGTCTAAACCTCTAGACCTCTAGACACTTCCAGACCTCCACAGGTGTCTCATCCCTTGTCAGTTTAAGTGCTCAGCTGGAATCAAAGCAGAAGCAGAGCTTGGTGATGTGTCTCCACCTCAGTGAAGAGGCGCCTGATGAGTGGGTGGCGTCCAGGGGTTCTTCTCCCAACCAGAGTAACCTCATTAGCTCAACCGGCTCAGCGCCAGATTACATTAGAGCGATCAAGGAAAAGGTCAGTCAGACATTAGACCAGGACCGAGAAGGTGAATTAATGGGAGATGGGAGACCCTGGAGGGTTGTAGATCCAGACACAAACACAGCTCCACGCTAATGTTGTTACCGTTGACAACATGGGGTTTCTGTCTTCATCAGCATCTTTGGCCTTTTTTCAGTCTGTTTCAAAGGCATCATAGATGACAGATGGATAACCTAAAAAACAAATGTGGCACTTTGAAATAAAGCATAAAGCTGTTAATGAAAAATGATCCAGCTGCTGGCTCAGGTGGACAAAAGCATGCGTTTGAAAATCTCACACAGGTTGAGGTTTAAGTCCTGAATCGAGAGTTAAAGTGTTATTGCCCTGGTCCAGAGTTCTAGAGCTTTCTCTCACAATCAGGAAGTCCACATCTGTGTGCACGTGTTCTGCTTCTTCATGCAAATTCACAACATTACAACAATAAACCAAGTTCTTCTCCTTCTCAGATTATCGCTCTTTCACAGAAATCTGAGCTTGAAAAGCAACAACCAAAAAGCAGGAGTTTCAGCGGGACAACGGAGGAAATCTGAGTCCAGCTGGAGAACATCAGTGAGTCTGCAGAAGCAGAAGCAGATCATATGTCCCTCATTGTGTCAAACACAAGGCCCGTGGGCCAAATGTGGCCCGCCACGTCATTGTATGTGGCCCTCGAGAGCTTGGACATTATTGTCTTAAATTTTAAACCAATATTTTAAGACTTAAAATAAGATTAAAGCACATATTGACAAAAAACTACATCTCCCATCATGCACTTTGTTGTTACCTACAGCGATAACGGTAGCTATGAGCAAGACGATTCTTCAGAACTGATGGATTCAAGGAAAACCTTTACAAACTAACCCCAAAATGTCCAAGAAAAGAGAAATTGATGCACAAGGAAGACAGTTTCATGAACGACGGGGAAACAATTACAAGTTTATATCTCAAGGTGAAGCTAAGTATGCTAAATTTAGCCTACAAGAAAAACAAAGAACCACTTCCGCTTCTGAAACCAACCACAAACCCTAAGTTTAATATAATAATAAGTTAAATATTTGAAACTTGAGTACATAATAAATACAGAAACTGTTATTTAACATTATAATAATGTGTAGTTTAATTTAATTTGATTTACAAAATTTACAGCAGTATGATCTGAGGGAAAAGAGTCTGAAAGTGCACCTTAGATGAAGGGATTGTTCACACAGTCTCAACCAGATGGCTGCACTTCTTCAGAAAATGACCCAACCTTTATATTTTCATTTTTAGTCGCAGATCCCAGAAGATGCCTATAAAAATCAGGACGCTTGTCCCCGTGTGTTGCTGCAAACCATTGCCCAGTTTTGGAGCCGTGCGGTCTTTCAGCTCAAGCTCGTTGCAGAACGATGATGGTCACAGTCTCTTCTGGGTTTATAAGGTCTTGTTCTGCACATTTTGCATCCCAGCGTCTCCATCACAGAGTGACGCAGTCGTCTTCCTCAGTGGAACGGTGGCGGCGTGCTCCATGCTGTTGAATGACATCATGAATGACATCAGATGATGATCAGAAACCTTCTGATGCCATAACATCATCATGTGGAGTGTTCTCCACGTTACTCAAGCCTGTATTTAACTAACTGTACTAACTTCATTCAGGATATCTGATGAAGACTTGTCTGCTTCTCTTCAGCCATCCTGGTCTACAGAGTGTTTCGTAACGAAGCTAAAAGGACCGTGAAGGTGCTTCATGGCGTCATTCACCTGTTTGCTCTCATCATCAGCATTGTTGGTAAGAAAGATGAATCTGTGCGTGTGAAGTTTAGAGCAGGTGAGCTACCTGGATCTGGTGTAAGACGTCTCCTTACTGCTGTGCTCTGTGTTTGCAGGGATCGTAGCCGTGTTTGACTTCCACAGAGCGGCCAACATCCCAGACATGTACTCCCTGCACAGCTGGTGCGGCATGGCCACCTTGGTTTTATTCTGCGTGCAGGTACACGTTTACAACACAGAATGGCGAGTTTGATGTGGAGTGGAAGCTATAAAGCTGTTAACATCCCATTTCTCCCAGTGGGTGATGGGCCTGCTGTTCTTCCTGTTTCCCGGCGCGTCGGCGTGGCTGCGAGCTGCCTACCTGCCCGTCCACGTGTTCTGCGGCCTGACTCTGCTGGTCATGGCCGTCGGGACGAGTCTGCTCGGCATCACGGAGAAGCTGCTCTTCAGCATCATGTGAGTGATTGTCCGTCAGCCTCGGCCGTGTTCCCAGAGATAAAATATTTAGGGATACACGATAACTGTTGATTTAAAACAGATACCGATAACCGATAACTTTCAGCTCCTAAAGGCCGATAACCAATAACACACACATATACCTAAGATCATTACATCAATACTAGGAACAAAACTAAAAACAGTTTTGACCCTTTAAATAAACAGATATTTTTGTCAAGCTTCTCAAACATTTTCATAAAGCTATCAAACAAATCTATTTGATATCTCACATTAACTTCAATAAGGTTCATTACTGACTGATATAAAAAATAAAGGCTCCTTGAACTGATGGAAATACATGCATCAGAATTACTAACTGAAAAAATGTTCATTCCTCAATGACAATAAAAATAATGCACAGGTCATAATGTACTGACACAAGTTAGACTTGTCTGTGAATAAACTGAAAAAGTGCACTCCATAGTAACAAAGAAATTACGTTTAAAGGATTTTGGCTTGTGGTTCCATTCAAATGAATGCCTTTAATTAAAATAAATGAGGTTTAGTAGTTTTTTTTTTTTAATCTCATGGAAGCTTTAGATGAGAGAGATGATGGCGATGAGAGGAGAGGGGAGGGGTTGACTTGCTGCTGGCTTGCTCACGTTAGCTCACGTTAGCTCATGTTAGCTCATGTTAGCTTCATGTTAGCTTCATGTTAGCTCGCGTTAGCGCAATTTCAAAACTCCATGGAAGCGATGGTTATGTTTCAGGTTGGCCGATCAGGTTTGATGTATAAAAGCTTGTGCTATTTTTCCCTCCTTCACTTGGGGCATTCATCACAAATAACCAGCGAACTATCTTCTTCTGAAACTTGAACGAAGTTCTACACCATGTTTTTTTTATCAGCGCACAGTTCCACAATGCTGCATTCAAGGTGTAATGTAAATTCCTCCGTTCCCTCGTTTGCTATTTGTTGTTTCGGCCTTTTCTATTTTTTCTATTTTTTATGTGTAACGTGCGGGAGAATACTGCGAATATTGAATTCAAGTCAGCAACTACTAAAATGATGACCGAGTTAAGTTGGCATGAGGGGGTATTCTAGATTGTCCTGATTGAGAAATCGTTTTTCTGATTATGCCGACGTAACTTGAACATAACATTCACTGCCGGTTATTTAAGGCTCAGAGGGAGCGAGGCACAAAAATATATATGTTATTGGGCTATTCGTCATGATATTGGACTTATCGGAATGATGTCATAATTTCCTGTTATTGCCCCAATAGTTATCGCCCCGATAGTTATTGTCCCGATAGTTATCGCCCCGATAGTTATCGCCCTGATAACTACCGATAGTTATCGTGCACCCTACCGTTGACACCAGTTTCTACTAAAATCTTTCGCAGTCTTTTCTACAGCTGTATTTCCTGCCTCGTCTTCCTCTTTCTTCGTCCGCAGGCCCACTTACTCCCAGTTTGCTCCAGAGGGGGTTCTGGCCAACATCCTGGGGGTTCTGCTGGTCCTCTTCGGGGTGCTGCAGTGTTACCTGATCACCAGGGAGGAGTATAGACGCCCACCAAACCCAGAGGAAGAGTCTCTGTCCGTCCACTTCAAGACCCTGACTGAGGGGGGGTCACCGGCGTCACCCTGACCTCTTTCTGATGCCCCCCCACTTACCTGACACCACTCAGCCCTGCCGGCACCAGGTGGTGGTAAAGATGCTCTTCTCAACATGTAGCTTTGGTTCGGTGAAGTGAAGGAATATTGGACCGTACGTCTCCTGTCAATAAAATGAATGATTTAGTCTTCAGTTACAGTGTTTCCCGCCCTGCTTCCCAGGACCCACTGCCCTGCATGTCTTAGATGTTTCTCAGCTCCAGCACACCTTGATGAGTAGGGCTGTAGCGATACGCTAATCTACGATATCCTCGATCTACGATACGATACACGATATTCGGCTCACGATACGATATACAGTGATCCCTTATTTTTTCGCGGTTAATGGGGACCGGCGCTCCCACGCGAGAATCAAAATCCGCGAACTGGAGCCGGACCCTCCCGAGCCTAAATAATGTGTTAAAATAAGTTTAAAAACCGTAAAAAAGTAGCGAAACAAAACAAAGGCTCAACTGTGGTCTTTCTGTTACCTTCACAGCCTCTGGTCTCTGAACCGTAGTAAACAAACCACTCCTTCATCTAACCCCGTTTTCATTCTGCTGTCCCACGACACACACACTACATTACCCATAAGGCCACACCATTACCCATAAGGCCACCTTCTTAAAGGGGCCAGGCTGCCTCACAGCATTTCTTTGCTGCGAGAGAACGCGCACAACATCCTGTGATGTTTCTGTAATTTTTCCTTGATTTCTGAAAAAAATCAGCGAATAACTAAAACCGCTGAACATCAATCACTGTACATCAATATTCATCTAAAGATACATTTACATCATTTTCCGAAAGATTTTAAAGGGACAAAGTGATTTTGGTGACTTTGTTTGAATTGAAAACTGAAAGCATCAATTACACATTATATGGCTGACAGACAAAATGAATAAAAGATGTGTTGAGAAAAATAGTTTCATCTTTTTAAACAGTGCAAATTGTTGCTTGCAAGCTTTTAAAGCTAAGGGCACAATGGAGAGTTAAAGTACAGCAAGTGGCCTTCTTTGGCAGCTTTTTTGGCTGGATACTGAACATATGAGGTAGCTACTAGCCATTCTAGCCACCAGGTTCAGTAAAAACAAATTGGAGCAACATTTAAGCCACCTTAAAAACTGCACCCATCTCAGCAGAGTAGCTGGAGGACTTAACTCCTGCCAATGTCAGGACTCGGGGCAGTTTAATTAATTAACGTGGCGTGTTTGTCATGAAACAACCGTGTTGCCGTAGCGTGTTAGTAGCGGTTTGTAAAGCACAACGAATCTCCAACATGACAACGCTGGATGAGAGAACATATTTACGACACGTCCTGACCGGTGTAGGCTATTAGCGTTAGCAGTTGCTACCAATAGCATCTGTTTCCACAAAGAAAATAACGACGTGGATTTATTGTTGTTTCCATCACGTAGAACTATGTAGCAACTGAACCGGTAGAAGAAGACAACTTTAGGGAAGAAAATCAAGTTTTATTCAATGCTAGACAACTTTTTAAATTAGCAACTATGGGCCGGTCTAATAATTTTTTCCATGACTGAATATCGTGTAATCGATAAAATTGTGTCACGAGATCAGACACGTGAGGCAGTGGGTCCCGAGGACCAGGACCAGGACCAGGACCAGGAAACACTGAGACTGGTGGTCCTGTTGATGCTGGGAGACTTCAGTAAATCTACGCTAAAGCTTGAATTCCTAACATCCCCAGAGGTCAACAGGAGTCCGACTGGGTGTACTGGGATTTGGATTTATTTAGACCATATCACACTACTAAAATCCTGTTAAATCCTGTTGTTAAGCAGGTTTGCAGTTGTGACTTAGGTCTGTGCCTTTTATCAGGACTAACTCAAGCCTTTAAATTTAAAGTTCCAGTATTGGTTATGTGTTATTTTAAACCTTAAAGCAGCCCTTCGTCTGTGTCGTCTGCTCCTGCCTGTCCGTTCAGTGCTGTAGCAGCTGGTCGTGTTTCATGTTGAGTTTTTGCTGTTTTAGTGTGTTTTTTAAGCTTATATACGGGCCTTTTAAAGTGCATTTGAAGCACGTTCAGGATCCCCTTGGTTAAAGATGAATTAGGGATGGATCAATGCTGCTTCTGTACCCGTTAAGTCCCGAACATGAGCTCCTGCTGATGTGAGACAGACTTGTTTGGCTTGTTCATGTCCTCGAGGCCTCTAATGTTCTCCAACCTGATGTTCCATATTTATTCACGTGTTTGAATGTAATGGTAAATATTTTGAGGATGTTGAATACGTGCACTTGAAAAGGTTTCATGATTGTAATTTTCAGCATCGGTGCCTGAGAGAGACGTTTGTCACATTTATATTAAATCTATTTATTGTGGATGTCATGTCCTGGAATAAAAACGTGTGTGAAAAGGCTTCACTTGTCGTTGGGATAAAAACGTCTGCTACATCACACCGATGTGAAAGCATCACTCACAATCAAACAGTTCCACTTTATCAAAAAGGCTTAACAAGATTCTTAAATATTTGGCTACACTACCTTGAACGTGTGTCTGTGTGTCATGTCCTAAAATGAAGAGTTTAATTTTTTTAGATCACTTCAAAAATCCACAGGCATGTTTCTGGAAGCTGAAGTTTCTTATATGACCCAAATGCAAAGCCACTATGCTCTCCGTTCCCAAAGCACCTTACAAATGCAGGTTCCAAATGTTCGCACAGAGTTTGGAAAGAAAGCTTTTAAATATGCTGCTTCATCCTCTTGGGATAATTTTCAAATGGACATGAAACTGACAGAACTCATTACTCTGGGTGAATTTAAGTCAGCGCTGCAGGACAGGGAAAGGAGTAATTGTTTTAATTGATTTATTCTGATGGTGCTGATTGTCTTTTTAACCAACTGTTGCCATTCTTGGCCAGGTCTCTCTTGAAAAAGAGATTTTAATCTCAATGACACTCTTACCTGGTTAAATAAAGGATATAAATAAATATATAAAAAATATCATTAACTAAAATTAAGAAAAAAAACTTCCCTTGTGGATAAAAAAAAAGCCAGTGTCAAGGAAAAACTCCACTTTAAGAGGAAGAGACCTTGAGCAGGACCTGGATTATCAGGGGGACCTTCCTGCTGAAGACCAGCTGGATAAAGAAGGAAAAAGAGAGGAGAGACAGGACAGAGAGAGAATGGAAGACAGAGAGAGGAGGGAGGACATACATCCTGGCGATACCACATTGGACAAAACATCTAAATAATAATTATCCACAACAGCACAACAAACCGCAGGAAAGCAAAGAATATGGAGCACAGTAACAGAAACAAGGTGCTCCCAGGTAATTATGAATGAGCTGGAGGAGGAAGAAGGGAGGAGGAAAGGGAAGGAAACAGGAGAAGAGCAGTGGAGACACCACTCAGCAGATCACGTTGGCGTCCCCCTGCAGCGTAGGCCTATAGCAGCATAGGTAGTCAGTAGAAGTGGCTTCAGAAAAAGAAAATCCACCTTCAGTAGCGACCCAGTCAGAGCCCAGACCTGAACCTCAGATACCCGTAGTACCCGTAGTACGCGTAGTACCCGTAGTACCTGTAGTACCCGTAGTACGCGTAGTACCCGTAGTACCTGTAGTACCCGTAGTACGCGTAGTACCCGTAGTACCCGTAGTACCCGTAGAGTCGTTCCCACCAGACATGTATTCATCTGTTACGGTGGCTTGAAACATAACCGTCTTGACTCAAGAGATCATTTTGGGGCATATTATTGCAGAAAACTGAATTCAAAGGATTCACATCTTTTTTTTTTCTTGCCCATGTACCTACGTACGTACATTTGATGTGCTGTTTTTAACAGTACGTCAAATATTCCTACCAGCCGGTTCGTTACTGTGTTCACGTCAACTAAAGGCAGGATTCAAGTAGCGATGTTAAAACAGCTCTGAAGAGGAAACGGTAATTAGTTTACAGGATGTTCAGTCCTGGACCCGAACCCAAACCCCAGTCAGGTGAGTCCACCTCTGCAGGTGAAACAGTGCAGCCTTTCAGCTTCACTCCTCTTCTTAACTCAGCAGTAAATCATTTCATATGAGCTAAAACACACATGCATTGTTTTAAACGTTTAATAATGGTGTTTTTTAAAACTCTAGTAACAGTCTTGGATCTTAAATATTAACTCATCTTACAGTGAAAATCCCCCGTAGCTCCTCTGACACCCCCCCCCCCCCCCCCCCTCAGCAGGCTGAGCTACAGTCCTTCATGTTTCAACCTGCTGCCATGTGCTCCACCTTTCACCATCCTGGAGATCTTTTCATCACTCAGCCAGTCCATCACTGTACTGGAAACAGGTGTCACCACACCTGTCCACAGCTGGAACTCCTGAGCAGTAAGAAATAAGGGCAGTGGTCCGAGACAGGAGAGCAGAGGCCCCATCAACACCAGTACAGTGGAAAAAAGGAAGAAGCTTACAAAAACATGCACTCATGTGCAGAAAATACATCTGGCATTTAGAAACGATTGTAGTCCAGCTTCTCTGCAGAGGTGACCACGATGCAGGATTTACAGCCTCAAATATTTATTACTTTTACGTCATGACCTCTTGACTAACTAAAGTAGACGATATGTGTTTTAGTAGCAGTTCTTCCTCACATGAATAGCGCCCCTTAGTGGCTAAAAGAGGAGGCTGCACAAAATACACAATGAAAATGTAAAAAAAAATCTCTCTCTCTCTCTCTCTCTATATATATATATATAATTTTAATTATTTGAATCACAGATTTGAGCAATTTCAGCCCAGGAAAGCAGCCTGTCACCTCTAAAACCTCTAAAAATTGTCGGCTGCTTTTCCAGGTGAGATCCAAGAAGCATCCTTCCTGTCTGCATCTCCTCATCAGGGATAACCACGCCCACCAGCTGGTGATGTCATCAGACCGCTCTGGACTTACTTTCTGCACATAAATCAAAATCTGCCCTAATTATACCTAAATGTGGAACAAAGAAGCAAAAATATGCAAATGTCATAAAGTCAGAGGCAGATTTGTTTGAATATATTTTACGTCTATCTAGATGTGTATCCAAGGATTTTTTTTTTTTGTTAAATTCAGCCTTATTGGATGGATGTAGATGTTAACACTTATTCGTTCTCCCTAGCAGCTCCACATCTGTTGAGGCTAATATTTAATAAAATGATTCTGCGTAAAGTCGTGGCTGAGCAGTGGAACTATTTTCTTTTTGTTTCCAGCTGAATCCGTGACCAGAGACGCCAGCTGGGACCATCAACGTGCTCCTAAACAATGTTCCTCCAGAGAGCCAGAAATCTTTTTATTTTACCTGGAATCTGGGCTGTTTGCATAAATTAGAACAATCAGGACAACGGAATATAAAAAAAGCTTTCACAATAAGGAAAGAAAGAAGCAGAATTCTAATTAAAGCACTTTTTTTTTTGTTTAAAAAAAACAACAGGATGTTTTCTGGGACAGATGTGATCCAGACAGACATGATGTTCATCCAGGAGCTTTGAAAGCTCAAGTTTCAGTTCCTGAGTGAAACCACCCGAAACGAACACGAAGGCAAGACAAAGAAACAACATTTGTACAGTTAAATACAGACATAACTTAATAAAAGATAAATATCACACACTTCTTTGTCTGGTAGCAAACACAGGGAATTACTCAATGACAGCGTGGTTTGTAAAACTATGGCTTGTGGTCACTGGTTGGCATGTGACTGGTTAAACTGGTGTTCATGGATCCATCCGTCCATTGAAGCTTTTCATTAACGAAGCAAACTTGATTAAAGGCGTCGGCAGCAGGCAGGTGTCTCTCTGGATGTCGTCTTCTGGGCTTGAAGGTCCGATGAAGTCAGTGATCAGCAGGTAAAGAGAAGTTTGTGTTTTTATTTCAGGTTTTGTGCTTTACGATGCCAGAAGGTGATGGAGAACGTCCGTCCGTCTCGTAGCTTCATTTCAACCTCTAACGGCTCAGATGTTTTAACTCTGTCACCTTAAAAAGTCCGTTAACTTCACACCGAGCGCTTGTAGTTCTGGAAAAGACAACGTGGTGAGCATTTCAAAGCAGTTTTTGGACTTACGTCACAGAAGGAGTAGACCTGCTATCAGATACACCTTCACTGAGGCTGAAAGTGCGAGCAGGTGCACCTGTATGAGCCGCACGTGTTAAGCGTTGCTAGCGTTGTTAGCGTTGTTAATTCTACAGACCCAGTCACTCTTGAAACACGCCAGTACGCAACTTTCCGTCGAACCTCTTCGTATTCCTACACGTTGGACTCCACGAAGGGTCTTTTGGGTTTGACGGGGGAGGTGGGGCCGGTCCTTCTCTCGGCCGGTCTGTCGGAGCAGCCGTGGCCGACGGGCAACGTCCGGGTCAGCTTCACGTTCAGGTAGGGAGGACTCTGGCAGGCGGCTGCCGGGCCTCCATCTGGAACCGGGTCCAGCAGGCTGTCGTGGAGGTGGTGTCCGTTGTTGTTGCTGCGGTTGTAGTAGGCGATGGACGACGGCTGGTGCGGGGCGAAGCCTCCGTGACCGGCGGGGTTTTTGCTGGGAGACGTGACGACTGTGTCCACTGAGGACACGGCCCAGGAGCGAGACGGGCTGAGGCAGGACGGTGGACCCGAGGGAGCTTGCTGCTGGTACTGCTGCTGCACCCTGGCGGTCTTGTCGATGACGCCCATGAAAGGAGTGCTCCTTGACGACCTTCCCGCCTCGCCGGGATAAGTCCCGCCTCCTGCCATGCTCATCTCCGACTGGGGGGAGGACATCAGGAAAAGGTCGTCGTGGTAGCCCGTAACCGCTCCCACAGACTCCGAGGGGACGTCCATGTGCTGGACGGACGCCGAGGTCCTGAAGCCCGGGCCGTTGTTGGGCGGCGGCCCGCCTGCGAGGCTGCCGCTGCTGGAGGAGAACCGGACGCTGGCGCTCTGTGAGTGGATGAGGGGCCTGGGGGCCAGCGCCGGGGGGGGCGCCGGGTGGGCGCTGAGCGGGCGACGCCCACCCTGGTGTTGGTACTGATAGGTGTTTGCTGACTGGAGCGTATCAGGAGGCGCCATGACCGCCTCCGTAACTTCCATCGGGTAGTAAGCTGCCTTTGACTGGTTCCGGCCGAACTGCCGGGTCGGACCAAATCGGTTCGGCGCCGCCCTCTCTGCCTCCGAGCCTCTCATATACGCAGACGTGGCTCTCAGCTGGCTGATGAGGTCAACGTCCACGTCATCTAAAGTGTACGAAGGGCTGAGACCAGTTTGGACCTGGGGGCTAGGCCTGACACCAGTTTGGACCTGGGGGCTAGGCCTGACACCAGTTTGGACCTGGGGGCTAGGCCTGACACCAGTTTGGACCTGGGGGCTTGGCCTGACATCCAGAGGGCTCGGACAGAAGCTTTCCCCCAGCTCTGCCAGTTCTCGGGGCAGATGGGCAAACTGGGAGTAGGCGGAACTGCCAAAGACCATGCTGGGTGGAGCTGGGGAAGCAGGCTGACTGGCCCTCACAACTGGCACTTTGGCCTGCTGGATCCACTGGGCTGGACCAGGGTTCTGCTTCTGAAGGGACCTCTGACCGGACACAAGGTGGTTCTGCTGAAGCGCTGGGTTCTGATCCGGATGGTGGAGGGCAGCGACGGGGTGCTGGAGAAGTCCAGGCAGGCTTTCAAGCATGGTGGCGGCTCGCTGCTGATGCTGTATCGGGGAGGGAGGGGGGCTGAAACGGGGATAAGAGGAGGAAGGAGGTGCAGAGTGACCGGGGGAGGAGACGCCCACTAAGTGGGCGGGACTGGGCAGGTGATGATGCATGTGAGTGGGGGAGAGGGAGGAGGGCGGTGGGACAGCATGGTAGTGGCTGTCCAGGCTTTGAGCTGCATGTGGCGGATGAAGGGAGTCTTCCTCCTCTTCCTTCTCCGTTGTCTCCTCTTCCTCAGTGTCCTGCATCTGTGGACACGTCAACTCCGTCCCCCTGACTTTGCTAACAGAGACGGAGACGTTCTGCTGGCAGACATGGTGAGATGACGGAGGAGGGTCTTGTTGCTGTGCAGCCTGGCGACACTCCTCCTTGACCCTGGACAGCAGCCGCTGGATCTCCCGGTTGGACGGGCTCAGGCGGCTGGCCTCAATCAGGTCCTCCAGGGCAGCATGGAACTGTCTGAAAGGGGCAAAACAAAAAACAAACAGAAATGAATCACTGACAGAGGATGAAATAATAAAAAGATACTTTGAGAAACTCATAGCAGAGCATATTAAATTGATCTTCATCACTTTGCAAACTGACCTAAACAATCAACTGATTTCAACTAAATCCACGTTTTGATTTGGTTGAAAAGTGAAAGGTGTAAAGCCGCCACTTCCCAGACGTTGAAAAGACGTCCACATGAAGACGTCCATCGACAAAAGTGAAAGTAAAGTGAAAGTTGATAAAAGCTACTCAAAGGGATAAAAGCTGTCATTTTTAAGATGTTACAGTTGAAGCCAGATGTTTACGTACACTGTGCAAAAACACACTTTTCATTTTTTGTCTCACTGTCTGAAGTCCAATCAGACTAACCCTGATCAGTCAGGATTACCAAACTTATTTAATTTTGTTAAATGCCACAATAACAAGAGAGAGAAGTTTATATTATTTTCTTCAAGGTCAAAAGTTTCCATACACTTCCTTGGTATCAGTAGCATTTCCTTTGAACTGCATGACTTGGGTCAAATGTTTTGGGGAACCGTCCACAACCTTCTGAAAGCGCTGGACCTCTGGTCCTCCTGACAGAACCGGAGGGACTTCTCTCTCTCATTATTGTGGCATTTAACAAAATGAAATAATTTAGGTAATCCTGACTGACCTGAAACAGGAGAGGGTTAGTCTGATTGGACTTCAGACGGTGAGACAAAAAATAAAAGTGTGTTTTTGCACAGTGTACGTAAACTTCTGGCTTCAGCTGTAACATCTTAAAAATGACAGATTTAATCCCTTTGAGCAGCTTTTATCACCTTTCACTTTTCAACCAGATTTGGATGTCGATGGACGTCTTCATGTAGACGTCTTTTCAACTTCTGGGTAGTGGCGGGTTTACACCTTTCACTTTTCAACCAAATCAAAACATGTATTTGGTTTAAATCAGTTGATTGTTTTGGTCCTGCCATCACATGAAAAAAAAAACAAAACAACAAAATCATGAGCCGTGGTACTAAGGACACGGCTCGTTGAGATGTGTGGTTCTACTAGCGACTGGACCTTCAAGCACTAAACTACAGAGCCAGACCCAGACCCAGAGCCAGACCCAGACCCAGACCCAGACCCAGACCCAGACCCAGACCCAGACCCAGAGACCCAGAGCCAGACCCAGAGCCAGACCCAGACCCAGAGCCCAGAGCCAGACCCAGAGCCAGAGCCCAGAGCCAGAGCCAGAGCCAGACCCAGAGCCAGAGCCAGACCCAGACCCAGACCCAGAGCCAGACCCAGAGCCCAGACCCAGAGCCAGAGCCAGACCCAGAGCCAGAGCCAGACCCAGACCCAGACCAGACCAGACCCAGACCCAGACCCAGACCCAGACCCAGAGCCCAGACCCAGACCCAGAGACCCAGACCCAGACCCAGAGCCAGAGCCAGAGCCAGACCCAGAGCCCAGAGCCAGAGCCAGAGCCAGACCCAGACCCAGAGCCAGACCCAGACCCAGAGCCAGAGCCAGACCCAGAGCCAGAGCCAGACCCGGTATCTTAGGTTTTAGTGACCACCAGGAACTTGTGTGCCACCATCTCCATACCACCAGAAAACAGAACAGACATCAGTGTTGGTGACTCACCTGCGGCTCCGTTTGGCGCGAGCTCGAGCATAAAAGGCCTCATATGATTTTGCTTTCAGCTCCAGGGCCTTGGTAGCAAACTCCTCCGCAAGGCTGAAGTCCTGCAGGAGAAACGGAGACAAAGAGTGTAAAAAAAAGAGATAAAACCAGCTACTGCAGTGGTTAGGCAGGATTCAAGAAGCGATGTTAAAGGGAGCACTGGATGCTAAATACTGCAGTGGTTAGCATCCAGGGAGCACTGGATGCTAAATACTGCAGTGGTTAGCATCCAGGGAGCACTGGATGCTAAATACTGCAGTAGTTAGCATCCAGGGAGCGCTGGATGCTAAATACTGCAGTGGTTAGCATCCAGGGAGCACTGGATGCTAACTACTGCAGTAGTTAGCATCCAGCGAGCGCTGGCGTGAAGACACACACTCACATTCATCTTGCGGCGACAGCGCGACAGGTTGAGCAGCACACACACTCTCAGCTGCCTGAAGGTCTTCAGCTCGTCTCCTGGAAACTTCTGGAGTGCTGACTGGTAGGAGTGGGCGGCCTCCCTCACCTTACCTTGCTGGAGGACGCAGGTGCAGACATGACTCACAGCTTCAGACGACAGTAAAGGTGATTTAAATCAGCAGTTTGTTACCTTGTACAGACTGTCTCCCTCTTGGATCATCTTGCTGAGCAGAACCATTAAGATGTCTGGTTTGGAGGTTGCCATGGCCCAGGTTGCTGGTCCTGAACACAGACACATGCAGGTGAGCTCATGGAGCCAAGTACTGACTCCATTCAAGCTCATTTCTTTACTTTTGTCCTGCAAAGTCCAAAGTTTGGTTCTTGATTCTGTCCAAAGTGATTGCTGGTCGTGTATGACTCTGCACACTTTCAACTCTTTTGTCCCATTCGGATCAGTTTCAGATTAATGTGGGACATCAGGAGCAATAATGTTTCATTTCAGACAACTGCACGTGCTTTTCAACTTTACCGCAGGCGTTTCTTTTTCTAAGTGGCCAGACTGATCATGAGATAGTCAGGATCCTCATCATAAGTGTGTGAGTAGTTAATATTTAGCTCAAAGCAGAGGTTCTCCATGACGTGAATGAGCGTGTCTGGCCGGGCTCGTCATGGTGGGCCGATGATTTGATCTGATTCCCTGTGTTTCCGTGACAACAGCGTGACGCTCATGTTTCTACCTATTTTGGCTCCTTTTTTCAGGAGTGCGATGACCGCTGAGGTGTTCCTGCAGCCAACTGCTCGGTCCAGCGGGCGCATCCCGCTACAGTCCACGTGCTCCACGGAGGCGCCGTGATCCACCAGGTACTGCACCTGAAGGAACATCAAAAACAATCTGATCTTGATCATAATAATCATGAAACTCTCCTAACAGGGAGGAAAGTAAAAGATGCAGTAATAACTGTGGCTGCAACAACTAAATGATTACACCAGTAAAAGGGTTAGGGTTAGCATGAGTTGACTGGACACATCTGGGTTGATGACATCATCAACAGCCAGTCTGCTGATCCTCTGTGCTGCTTTATTCTGCTTCACTGACTGACGGAACATTTCTGCTGCGTCTGATCTCCTATAACCACCGAGTACACCAGCTGAGGAAACCCAATATTTACTCGTACTTATTTGCAGACCAAAGTCCTCTGCAGACAGGTAAGGCAGACAGGTAAGGCGGACAGGTAAGGCAGACAGGTAAGACACCGTTCCCTAAACGACGGCAACTATGGTCACATCTGCATCTGTTTCACGAACCACTTCTGGGTCACCGCAGAAGGCAGCCAGGTCCAGAGGGGTCCGCCCGCTGCGGTCGGCGTGAGTCGTGGCTCCGCCCCTCTCCACCAGCTGTTTGACCAACTCCAGCTGACCCTTCAGACACGCCCAGCTCAGCGCCGTTAGGCCCTCCCTGTCGGTCTGGTCCAGAGAGGCTCCTGGAAACAGGGGGGGGGGGGCAGAGAGAGAGAGAGAGAGAGAGAGAGAGAGAGAGAGAGAGAGAGAGAGAGTCAGTGGAGTCAGAGATAACCGATAACCTTCATGATCCAATAAAGGTCTGAGCTGCATTTCCTTGGTTTCCAAACAGACAGATTTTTCAAAGCACAGCATACTGGTTCTGGTATTGGTACTGGTATTGGTACTGGTACTGGTACTGGTACTGATACTGGTGCTGGTACTGGTGCTGGTACTGATACTGATACTGGTGCTGGTACTGGTACTGGTACTGATACTGATACTGGTGCTGGTACTGGTGCTGGTACTGATACTGGTACTGGTGCTGGTACTGGTATCTCCATCCTTATTGCTCACCTCCAAAATCCCCCCCAAAAAACAGTAAATGCATAATGTGTAGAGATGTGATTCACAAAATCTTGGGGCTGCTACCATTACTGCAGTCCTTCTCAAATAGTGGGGCGCGACCCCTGGGGGGGCGCTGTGTATTAAAGTGTAATTGCACACATACTCCAGTAGGTGGCAGTGGCGCTCTCATTGTCCCAGTGGCTTCAGGGAGTATTAGCTATATTGTGTCGGGTTTTTTGCACGGACATGTGTGCACGCAGCACAGAGCAGGAGATATGAAGTGACACCACTCAAGAAAAAACCACCCAGGGAAAAATATTTAACAGGGATGAAAAGACGGAGAGAGAGATTGTTTTGATCATTTGTGAGTTAATATTTCAGTCATTAACTAAATACGGACACATCCAGCTGGATTATTCCAGCTGCTTCCTGGTGAAGTTACCGTGATCCAGCAGCAGCTGGGCGGTGGTCACATGACCCTCCGAGGCTGCCGTCATCAGAGCCGTTCGCCCCTGCTGGTCCACCCTGTTCACGTCCACGCCGTGACCCAGCAACAGCTCCACCACCTGGTGGAGAGAGAGACACGCAGGCGGACAGACGCTGAGGATTCCTGCAGCACAAATCAGCTCATGTACTTTTAAACCCAACTACGGTAAATAATCAAATCTAATGTATGAATATCTGAGGCCTCGACACCAACCAACATAAGAAAAAGATAAAAACATACAGCAGCTCTGGCAAAAACCTCCTCAAATATGATGCTAAATAAATAAATACTAGGGCTGGGCAACGATTCAAATTTTAATCGCGATTAATCGCATTATTTCCCTGATTAATCACGATTAATCACACTGTATATGCAGAATCAAATAATGAATTCAAAAATAGTGTAAAATGCACTTTTATTGAAATGCTTTTTAATCTAACACAAACCCCCAATCCCCCCCCCGCCCCCCCCCCCTCCGAAAATAGTGCCCATTTAAAAAAAATATATATATTCATTTTAGACTTGGATCAAAAATACGAATTGAAAAAAACGGACCACAGAACTGAATTTATTTTATAATTGAACATGGAGAAATGACGCGATTTTTTTTTTTTTTTCAGACAGAATTGTTAATATTGCTACCTGAGTTGCTACCTGAACTGTAAAGGATTTTTACCGTTCTGCATGTCTGTTTTAGCTTTTCCTTAAGTTTACCTGCAAATTGTCTTCCGGTTCTTGACTTTTCAAAACAAAAGCATGTGAGCACCAACGTTAACGCGTGATAAAATAAATGTCGGCGTTAATAAATTAATGAGTTAACGCGATAATAACGCGTTAACTTGCCCAGCCCTAATAAATACAAATGGTTGTAAACATTTATTTTCAGATGTGCTGTGTTTAGAGAGCTAATAAACACTCTGAAGTCAGAAGAGCGGGGTCAGGTGTGGGTCAGGTGTGGGGTCAGGTGTCTCAGAGCGCCGTCATGGCGCCGTACCTGCCAGTGGCCTCGTCTCACGGCGCAGACCAGCGGGCTGATGCTCTGCCTGTTGTCTTGTTGGACAGCAGCTCCCTGATCCAGCAGCATCCTGCAGACAGACAGCTGACCACGCCCTGCCGCCGCCGTCAGAGCTGCCACGTACACAGAGGGGGAGGTGATTAGCATCGTTAACGCTGGACGTTAAAACCCACACTGACACTACTGGACAGTCGATCGCTGCGTGTCACTATATTCAGGTTCATTTAAAAACCAGGTCTCAGAGTTTTACATCCTGTTATGACTCCTAAATGTTTCCTGGACAGAAAGTTGTGGATCAGACTTTATTGACTATAAAATGGCCATTTACACCGTTATATCAGTACTTCATGCCTGATTATTCAATGATCCACCAAGTCACCCATGATGCATCAGTGCAGCTCAACACATCAACATTTACTGGACATTTCAGAACTGAGCAGGACATTAAAGGACATGTAGTGAATGTTTAATTATTTTAGATAACATTTGCAGAAGTTGAGATTAAGATCCTTCTAACCCCTTCAAACGCTCCGTCAGTAATGTTTGATACGCCAACTACTGATCAGTTACTCATCTGGTTAAAACAGACCGTACGTTGAACGCAGCCCAAACCACAGGTCAGCCACTAAAAGAGGTTTCAGATTTCCCACACTGGTTTCTGACAAACAGAACCTGAACCAACACTTCGTCTTAACCGAGTACGGGACATGAAGCGCTTTCTGATCGACCCCGATTTTCAGAAAGGGACACTGCAAGGCAGACGCTCTTCTAAAACGTGGTTTCTGACGGAAGCAGCGTTTAACATCATTCAAACAGCACACACGTGAATAAACCAGTTTAACCAGCAGTAATAAGGTGTCCTTCATTTGGTTTGATGGGCAGAAGTCCTTTGCTCTCTGAGGAAGTTCAAACTTTATCCGTCTTTTAAAACATCAGTGTTTCTCTGTAAGGGTTTTTGAGAAGCTGAGACGACAGCTGAAATAATGGGAAGAAGGAAAGAGCGTTTCCTCCAAGCTGAGCTGGAAAAGGCTTCATGTGCTGCTACAACAGCTTTATCAAAACTGTACAGGCGGATAAAAATGAAATGAAAAATACTTTATTGATCCCAGAAGGGAAATTCAACAATGTGCCAACTGTGTCTTTTTAATGCTGGATTTTAAGTCTGTCTCCAGGTTGATGCTATTTATTTATACGTATTCAGTGATCCCTCGCAAATTCGTGCTTTAAGTTCCACGGTTTTAGTTATTCACGGGTTTTCAGAAATATATAATATAATTATAAAAAATCAAGAAAAATTGTGGAAACATCACAGGATGTTGTGCGCGTTCTCTCACAGCGAAGAAATGTTGTGAGCCAGCCTGGCCCCTCTAAGAAGGTGGCCTTATGGGTAATGATGTGGCCTTATGGGTAATGTAGTGTGTGTGTCGTGGGACGGCAGAATGAAAAGCAGCCCAGCGTGTATAGATTTACATTCTCTGTTAACCGACAGGAGCCCAACAATACAACCTGTGTGATGTTACAAGTTCCTGCGGTGACACAATAAAGTTCCTGTTCCATGCAGAGAAAACCGGACTTTTTCTATTGTTGTTATTAGCGTGTTAGCCGCTAATCACGAGCCAAAAATAGCACAATACCAGCAGTTCCTTTACTACTGTTCAGAGACCAGAGGCTGTGAAGGTAACAGAAAGACCACAGTTGAGCCTTTGTCTTTGGCTTGTTTTGCTGCAGTGCCTCGATGCTTTTTTGCGGTTTTAAACATATTTTAAACACATTATTTAGGCTCGGGGGGCTCACTGTACTGGAAAACTATAGACTTGCTGCTAGTGTGGAGCTAACGGAGCAGAAACAATGAAGCAGCGCAGCAGGAAGCTGGTGAGGTCGCTGTGTCGTACCCGTCTCTCCCCACAGACTGTCGTAGGTATTGATCTCCGGTCTCTGCTCCTCCTCTTCGTATTCTTCTGGAAGGTCCAGTAGGTACGACACCATCTGCAAACACACGGCACGCTGAAACCACATGCAGGTACCAATGACGCGTACGCCTTTAACACAGCGGCGTGATGTCAGCGGCGTGGACGTGCTTCACCTCTGCGTGGCCCATGCTGGCTGCTGCCACCAGGGCCTGCTGAACAGCCTGACCCCTGCTGGACCCCCGCTGGCTGCAGCAGGACGTGCAGCTCCACTCAGAGCACTTCAGCAGGAAGCGCAGCGCCTCCAGGTGACCCCGCTGGGCTGCCAGAACCAGAACGGACCGGCCTGAGCTGTCCACGTGACCCACCTGAGAGAGACAGAGACTGAATGCAGAGCCACACTTGTTTCTTTCAGGTCTCCAGACAACTGTAGCACCAGAACCAGCACCAGAACCATCCCGGTGTCAACACGCCGGTTTAGATTCTAACGCAGAATCAAGACAATCCAACCCGCTCATCTGTTACATTTAATATAATTATTGTTTTATTCTTAGGACTGGGCAACGATTAAAAATTTTAATCGCGATTAATCGCATGATTTCCCTGATTAATCACGATTAATCGCATTGTATACGCAAAATCAAATAATGAATTCAAAAGTAGTGTAAAGGTCACTTTTATTTAAATATTCTGCTGCCATATGAACTAAAGTGTCATAACATTTGTTGTTCAAACACTTTTAACATCAGCACTTGTCAGTAACACATATTTAGTGTAAATCTCTTCTTAAAAAATGTAAAATAAAATAAAGCTTATTGCCACTGACAGGGCATTAATGTCATCCTGTTTTTTATAAAAATTAAAAAAAAAAGTCTACAAACAAAATCCAACAATCTAGATGCCACAATCAGAACATTAAAACAGGTAATTTCTGAGGTAACAGCAGAAACTTTTAACGGGGAGTTCAACTTGTCAGTTGTTACAAATAACCTTGTTTCTGTTGAATCCTCCGTCTGGGAGAACTTTAAAATGAAAATGTCCATGTTAAAGTTCACTAACTTTACCAATCCATAATTATCTGTGTATCATTAGTTTTTTTTCTATTTTTGAAGGTCAATCAAAAATTTAAAAAATTAAAAAGTGACTTTTTATTTTTAAAAAAGCCTGTTTTTTAATATTTCAATTTTAGCAAACAGGCCACGGGACTGAATTTGTTTTTAATATTTTATTGTCTGGTTTACGTGACCCAGAAATGGCTTTGTTTTATAATCAAGGAACAGACTTTCTGTTGTCATTACACATCTGAGCCACTAGATGGAGCCGCACTGCAGTAACCAGCTAGAGAACAGCAGGACAGTGAACACATGGAGCAGATCTGATGGAACATGGAGGAATGACGAGAATGTTTTTTTTTTTCAGACAGAATTGTTAATATTGCTACCTGAGTTGCTACCTGAACTGTAAAGTTCACAGATTTTTACCGTTCTCCATGTCTGTTTAAACTTTTACACATGTTTACCTGCCAATTCTCTTCAGGTTCTGCAGCAGCCAGTAACAGACTTTTCAAAACAAAAGCATGTGAGCAACATGCGTTAACGCGTGATAAAATAAATGTTGGTGTTAATAAATTAATGAGTTAACGTGATAATAACTTGCCCAGCCCTAATTATTATACAACCATATTTTGAGAGCTTTGCACTTTGGGAAACATGTAGCAGGAGGTACGTGATCCAGTCTGATGACTGAGGAAGCACCTATTTCTAGAACTTCAAATGCAATACTTTTAGTTTGTGGGAAAATATTAATTATTAACATTATTAATTATGCAGCAGCAAAATGCAGCAGGACCCTTGCAGACACCCACCTTTGCTCTGTGCTGACTCAGCATGGTGATGATGTCCAGGTGACCTGCGGCAGCAGCAAATCCCAGAGCAGTCAAGCCGTCATGTGACTGAGCATCCACCTGAGGAGGAGATGCAGAAGGTTCAGCTTCAGGTAAAACGCTGCACCAGAACAACCTTGAACTCGGCTACACAAAACTTCACCTGAGCCCCGTGGTCGAGCAGCAGCGCCACGGCATCGGTGTGGCCCAGGTGAGCGTGGACGCACAGCAGGGGGGCGTTGTTGAGGACGTCACTGCGGTGGTCCACGTCAGCCCCGCCCATGATCAGTAATCTGCTCACCTGGCAGGTAGGAGACAGTAACATGGTAACACCTGGCTCTTTACCTGTGTGGGCGGGTGCATGTGGGCAGGTGTGCTACCTTGATGTTGGGAGTGTACAGGTTGCGCAGCGATGAAAGAACAGGGCTGAGGCTCGCTGTGCTGTACGACAACCACAGCCCCTGAAGAACTGAGGAGGAAACCCCAAGCTTTTTACTCAAACCCTGCAGGATGAGAACGGGGACGACACACAGGACACACCTGATCAAGAAACTAAACACACCTAGTTCACACCTAGAAACTAGACACACCTGATCAAGAACAAACACTAGTTCACACCTAGAAACTAGACACACCTGATCAAGAAACTAAACACACCTAGTTCACACCTAGAAACTAGACACACCTGATCAAGAAACTAAACACACCTAGTTCACACCTAGAAACTAGACACACCTGATCAAGAAACTAAACACACCTAGTTCACACCTAGAAACTAGACACACCTGATCAAGAAACTAAACACACCTAGTTCACACCTACAAACTAGACACACCTGATCAAGAAACTAAACACACCTAGTTCACACCTAGAAACTAGACACACCTGATCAAGAAACTAAACACACCTAGTTCACACCTAGAAACTAGACACACCTGATCAAGAAACTAAACACACCTAGTTCACACCTAGAAACTAGACACACCTGATCAAGAAACTAAACACACCTAGTTCACACCTAGAAACTAGACAACCTGATCAAGAAACTAAACACACCTAGTTCACACCTAGAAACTAGACACACCTGATCAAGAAACTAAACACACCTAGTTCACACCTAGAAACTAGACACACCTGATCAAGAAACTAGACACACCTAGTTCACACCTAGAAACTAGACACACCTGATCAAGAACTAAACACACCTAGTTCACACCTAGAAACTAGACACACCTGATCAAGAAACTAAACACACCTAGTTCACACCTAGAAACTAGACACACCTGATCAAGAATCTAGACACACCTAGTTCACACCTAGAAACTAGACACACCTGATCAAGAAACTAGACACACCTAGTTCACACCTACAAACTAGACACACCTGATCAAGAAACTAAACACACCTAGTTCTCACCTAGAAACTAGACACACCTGATCAAGAAACTAAACACACCTAGTTCACACCTAGAAACTAGACACACCTGATCAAGAAACTAAACACACCTAGTTCACACCTAGAAACTAGACACACCTGATCAAGAAACTAAACACACCTAGTTCACACCTAGAAACTAGACACACCTGATCAAGAAACTAAACAGCAGCAGAGGGTTGCAGTGATGAAAGTCTCAGAAAGGATCATCTAACTTAGTGTAACTGTGACTGGGACTTGAGAACGCATGAGCTCATCACATGATCACCTAAAGAACAAGACGCTGAGTGTGAGGTGAGCAGGTGGGTCACCTTGTAGATGTGGGCCTTCAGGATGTGGTGTCCCAGCTCCAGCGTCTGCTGCCGGGTCAACTTCCCCTCCTGTCTGCACAGCCAGAAGGCCAGAAGGGTGTGGCCACTCCTGGAGGCAAACAGACCCACGGCTCAGTGACATCATCTCTTTCCTCAGCAGGTATCCAGGTGTGTGCTCAGGTACCTGGGGTCGCAGAGGAACCTGTCGTCCTGGCCCTCCTCCCTCCACACCAGCCACTCCCTGAAGGACGGGTGGTTCAGCATCCTGCTGCCATCGCTGCGCCGCAGCAGGAAGGAGGACAGCTGCTCCAACCGCTGAGAAAACTCCGCCCACTGCATGGCTCCTCCCCCTACAGAGCCCGCGTTCACCACCTCGAACAGCTGGAGACGATGGAGACAGAGGACACCAGGGTCAGAGACCAGGGACAGAGGAGACAAGGGACAGAGGAGACCAGGGACAGAGACCAGGATCAGAGGAGACCAGGGACAGAGACCAGGGACAGAGACCAGGGACAGAGACCAGGGACTGAGGAGACCAGGGACAGAGACCAGGGACAGAGGAGACGAGCATCAGAGGAGACCAGGGACAGAGGAGACCAGGGACAGAGACCAGGGACAGAGACCAGGGACAGAGACCAGAGACAGAGGAGACAAGGATCAGAGACCAGGGACAGAGGAGACAAGGATCAGAGACCAGGGACAGAGGAGACAAGGATCAGAGACCAGAGACAGAGGAGACAAGGATCAGAGACCAGGGACAGAGACCAGGATCAGAGGAGACCAGGGACAGAGACCAGGGACAGAGGAGACAAGGGACAGACCAGGGAGACCAGGGACAGAGACCAGGATCAGAGGAGACCAGACAGGACAGGACAGAGACCAGGGACAGAGACCAGACAGAGAGACAGAGGGACAGGACCAGGGACAGAGACAGAGACCAGAGGACAGAGACCAGTCAGAGGACAGACAGGGACAGGGAGAGAGACAGAGACCAGGGAGACAGAGACCAGGGACAGAGACAGGAGACAGAGACCAGGGACAGAGACCAGAGGACAGAGGAGACAAGGATCAGAGACCAGGGACAGAGGAGACAGGAGAGACAGGACAGAGGAGACAAGGATCAGAGACCAGGGACAGAGACAGACAGAGCCAGGGACCAGGGACAGAGGACAGGATCAGAGGAGACCAGGGACAGAGACCAGGGAGACCAGGACAGAGGAGACCAGGAGAGAAAGACAGAGACAGACAGGGAACCAGGGACAGAGACCAGGGACCAGAGACCAGACAGAGACCAGGATCAGAGGAGACCAGGACAGGACCAGGGACAGAGAGAGGGAGCCAGGGACAGAGACCAGGATCAGAGACCAGGGACAGAGACCAGGGAGAGGAGACCAGGGACCAGGGAGAGACCAGGGACAGAGACCAGGGACCAGGGACAGAGACCAGGGACAGAGACCAGGAGACAGGGACCAGACAGAGACCAGGGACAGAGGAGGACCAGGGATCAGGAGACAAGAGGACCAGAGACCAGAGACAGAGGAGACCAGGGACAGGGAGACAGGACAGAGACCAGGGACAGAGGACCAGGGAGAAGAGGACAGGGACAGAGGAGACCAGGGACAGAGGGACCAGGGACAGAGACAGGGACAGAGGACCAGGGACAGAGGAGACCAGGGACAGAGACCAGGACACAGAGAGGAGACAGGACAGAGGACCAGGATCAGAGGAGACCAGGGACAGAGACCAGGGACAGAGAGACCAGGGACCAGACAGAGAGACCAGGGACAGAGACCAGGGATCAGAGGAGAGGGAGACAGAGGACCAGGGACAGAGGACAGAGACAGGGACAGAGAGACCAGAGGAGACCAGGGACAGAGACCAGGATCAGAGGAGACCAGGGACAGAGACCAGGGACAGAGACCAGGGACAGAGGACCAGACAGAGAGAGGACCAGGATCAGAGGAGACCAGGGACAGAGAACAGGGACAGAGACCAGGGACAGAGACCAGGGACAGAGACCAGGGACAGAGGAGACCAGGGACAGAGACCAGGGACAGAGACCAGGGAGACCAGGGAGACCAGGGACAGAGACCAGGGACAGAGACCAGGATCAGAGGAGACCAGGATCAGAGGAGACCAGGGACAGAGACCAGGGACAGACCAGGGAGACCAGGGACAGAGGAGACCAGGGACAGAGACCAGGGACAGAGACCAGGGACAGAGACCAGAGACAGAGACCAGGATCAGAGGAGACCAGGGACAGAGACCAGGGACAGAGGGACCAGGGACAGAGACCAGGGACAGAGGAGACCAGGGACAGAGACCAGGGACAGAGACCAGGGACAGAGACCAGGATCAGAGGAGACCAGGGACAGGAGACCAGGGACAGAGGAGACCAGGGACAGAGACCAGGGACAGAGACCAGGGACAGAGACCAGGATCAGAGGAGACCAGGGACAGAGACCAGGGACAGAGGAGACCAGGGACAGAGACAGAGAGAGACCAGGGACAGAGACCAGGAGACAGAGGAGACCCAGAGGGACAGAGACCAGGGACAGAGGAGACCAGGGACAGAGACCAGGGACAGAGACCAGGATCAGAGGAGACCAGGGACAGAGACCAGGGAGGACAGAGAGGACCAGGGACCAGAGGGACAGAGGACCAGGGACCAGGGACAGAGACCAGACCAGGGAGACCAGGGACAGGAGACAGAGGAGGGAGACCAGGGACAGAGGGGACCAGGGACCAGGGAGAGACCAGGATCAGAGGAGACCAGGGACAGAGACCAGGGACAGAGACCAGGGAGGAGACCAGGGACAGACCAGGGATCAGAGAGACCAGGACCAGAGGAGACCAGGGACAGAGAGACCAGGGACAGAGGAGACCAGGGAGGACAGACCAGGGACCAGAGGAGACCAGAGGACCAGAGACCAGGGACAGAGACCAGACAGAGGACCAGGGAGACAGAGACCAGGGACAGAGACCAGGGACAGAGGAGACCAGGGACAGAGGACCAGGGACAGGACAGGGACAGAGACCAGATCAGAGGAGACAGGACAGAGGAGACCAGGGACAGAGACCAGGGACAGAGACAGGGACAGAGACAGGACAGAGACAGGGACAGAGGACAGGGACAGGGAGACCAGGGACAGAGACCAGGATCAGAGGAGAGGAGACCAGGGACAGAGACAGGGACAGAGGAGACCAGGGACAGAGGAACCAGGGACAGAGAGACCAGGATCAGAGGAGACAGGACAGAGACCAGGGACAGAGGACAAGGATCAGAGGACCAGGGACAGAGACAGACAGACAGGACAGGAACCAGGGAGGAGACCAGGGACAGAGGACCAGGGACAGAGACCAGGGACAGAGGACCAGGGACAGGAGACCAGGGACAGAGACAGGATCAGAGGAGGACCAGGGAGAGGACCAGGGACAGAGACCAGGATCAGAGGAGACCAGGGACAGAGACCAGGGACAGAGACCAGGATCAGAGGAGACCAGGGACAGAGACCAGGGACAGAGACCAGGATCAGAGGAGACCAGGGACAAGAGACCAGGGACAGACAGGACAGGGAACAGGACAGGACAGATAGAGGAGACCAGGGACAGAGAGGGACAGAGACCAGGAAGAGGAGACCAGGACAGAGACCAGGGACAGAGACCAGGATCAGAGTCAGAGGGAGACCAGGGACAGAGACCAGGGACAGAGACAGGGACCAGAGGACAGGACAGACAGAGACCAGGATCAGAGGAGACCAGGACAGAGACCAGGGATCAGAGGACTCAGAGGAGACCAGGACAGAGACCAGGGACAGAGACCAGGGACAGAGACCAGGGACAGAGACCAGGATCAGAGGAGACCAGGGACAGAGACCAGGGACAGAGACCAGGGACAGAGACCAGGATCAGAGGAGACCAGGGACAGAGACCAGGGACAGAGGAGGGTCTCTGCACCAGCTCTGCTGGACGCCTCGGTCACTGGATCCAGAATACTTTCATGCAACTGAAGTTCTTAATGTACAGTCACTAATTAGTGTCCCTTCAGGGATCAATAAAGTATGATTGAACTGAACTGAATTAAATCTCTAAAAGCAGTGAGCAGCCGTCAGTTTCCCAACTGATTTTGATTTTGATTTGAACTTTTACCTGCTGGTCTCGATCTGGGCTCTGATGAACGCCTCGAGACAACTTGCATCGTTACAGACGCGATACAAATAAAGCTAATTTGGATTTGAGAAACTGTTTTCCTCTATGGAGACTCAACGAAGCCATGACAGGAAGGGAAAGACCGATAGAGACAGTCATGTATCTCACCGTGCACGTTAATTTAGTTTATATTTACGCTCATTTAATTTCATCCCGTCAGAAAACCTGTGAAATTCTGATGAAAATAAAGCTACCGCTTCGTTTCAGTTGGGCTGTTCTGACTCCAGAGGTTAAAGCGTCCCCGGTTCAGATGTCATAACTGCTTGTTCCTTGTTGTAATTACACCATCAAACACTAGATGGCAGTGTGGAGCTTACTGTGCTGTTTCCTTTTGTTTGCTGCCTTTATATTTCCACATCCATCTGTCTAACAGACTTTACACCAACTCTGGGCCTCCAGACGCTTTAACTGCCCGTCTAATAAACGTTGCGGTGCTGAAATCAGATTCAACTTTGAACTCCAAAGGTCACAGTTCAGGTAGATAATGTAAGTTTAAAACTGCTCAACTTAAGTGTCATCAAATATTTAACATGGTAGTCTGAAGTCTATTTTAGGTTACTGGTATTTATAGTTACAGTCAGACTGGTGGTGCGTTAGTTTACTGCCATTAACTCTGAAAGTATTTGATAGCAGCGGGTAAATGTTTAAACCACCGTGACGGGCAGCTGAGGGTACCTGCTGCTCGCTGAGAGGATGCAGCGTCGCCACGGTGACGTTGAGCAGAGGCAGGACTCTCTGGAAGGACGACTGGGTGGGAAACCGCATGTTGAGCTGGAGCAGGTACACCTCCGCTAAGCTCACAGGAACCACCTGGAGACATCCAGAAGTTAGCTTCCCCTCCACTTCATTGGTTTTCCTCCAATCCCCCGCCCGAACCCGGACGCTCACCTTGAAGCTGGAGCTCTTCAGGACGAGGAACCCTCGTTCGATCAGGTCGAGCGTCAGCTTCAGGTACAGGTAGGAGCCTCTGCTCAGGCTCTTCAGGTGGCCGATCAGCTTGGCCAGAGCCGTGCTGTCCAGGCGACCGTTGCTCAGCGACACGTTGCTCTGGATCTCAGTGCTGCTGTGAATCCGCTGCATCAGGTAACCCTGAGGAGACAAAGACAGGAGTGGACAGGTAGAGGACAGAAGCATGGACAGGAACATGGAGGAACTGGTCCCAGGTCTCGTTACCTGGAGGTCCTGGTCTATGGCGTTGTTCTCCTCCATCCTGTCCAGAGAGATGCGGTGAAACGGCAGAGAACGAGTGATGTCCTGATTGGATGAAAACAGAGGGACATATTCGTGAGTTCAGAGACAACAGTCCTGTTGTAGCGTCCTCACAGCTCTGAGAGGACGGATCTTCTCAGAGTTTACCGATACACTTTCATCTCCCAGAGACGAAGAGACCCAGCTGAGGTAAAACAAGAGTCTTTGTGGAAACGTTCATCTAGTGTAGCACAGCTGTTTGAGTTTTCAGTACAGAAATGTGTTTTCAAGGCAAACGTTTGAACTCATCACATGAATGACATTAACGACGGCTGCGTTAACTTTGGTGAGTCTTTACTGTCGTGGGAAGGACAGAAGGGACAACATGAGCTGTGAATGAGGCGCTAAGATCCGACACTCGTCAGTCTGGACAAAAGTAACAGGAAGAGGACTTATCTCACCACAGTTTTTTTCCCAGCACGTATTTGCATGTGAACCGTAACCACCAACTGAAGAACTGAGAGATAACCAGCTGTGCTTCTGTGTTAGGGGTTAGGGGTTAGTGTTAGGGGTTAGGGTTAGGGGTTAGGGGTTATGGGTTAGGGTTGGGGTTAGGGTTAGGGTTTAGGGGTTAGGTTTAGGGGTTAGGGTTAGGGTTATGGGTTAGGGTTAGGGGTTAGTGTTAGGGGTTAGGGGTAGGGTTGGGGTTAGGGTTTAGGGTTAGGGGTTAGGTTTAGGGTTTAGGGGTTAGGGTATAGGGGTTAGGGTTGGGGTTAGCGTTAGGGGTCAGCATTCTGGGACGTCCTGTCAGTGGTGGAGCATAAATGGTTTCTTCAGGTTGACTTTTGTTCGTTCTCTGTTATTCATTTCCTGAGTGTGTTCGTCTCGTCTGCTGTGATGTCACTGCCAGTTCATCATTGCAGTCGTGTGACATCGTAGCATCAGTGGTGCGGTGGTCCGACCCAGACGGGACCTGGAGCTGGTTCCTGCTGCTAGCACCCACAGATGGCTGCTGCTGCCAGGAAACGCTTCAGAAAAGGAAGAAAATATTCCTTCCAGTGGGACTTAAACTGGTACTTTAACGTGAACAAAAGTCCTTTGTTCTGTTTTGAGCCGTTAAATTTGTTATCCATCCAGTGGTTCGGATGTGAAGGGTACTGTGACATCACAGACCCAAATCAGAGTAAAATGATCAGCTGACCCAGTTTCACATCTCGCTGGTATGACGTCGACACCAAAAGTGAATACAGTGAATAGCTCTACTTATGAACGTCTCTACATACGAAATTTTCAGGTTACGAAACGCCTCAAAGGGAAAATATTGCCTCTTGTTACAAAAGAAATTTCAGTATACGAAAGGCAGAAATACAGTAGCGCTGCTACTCGCAGCTCGCAGAGTTTAGCGAACGTAAACATTCTTGTAGCTGCTCTGCCATTGGCTATCAGCTAGCATCTTCCTGGCATCCCATTGGCTAGCAGGGCCCTTGTGTAACAACCCAGGTAAATGAACAATGTTTACCTCCGCCAAGGAGGTTATGTTTTTGCCGGCGTTTATCTGTCTGTCTGTGTTCAAGATAACTCTAAAAGTTCTGGATGGATTTAGATGAAAATTTCAGGAGTTGTCAGAAATGTGAAAAGGAAGAACTGATTTCATTTTGGTTCTGATCCGGAAGAAATCCTGGATTCTGGATCACTTTCAAATTTTTGATAATTGTTGCGTTTAGTGGAGGTCTGCACTCTCTGAGTGCTTTTCTAGTTCTAACGTGTATTTCTTACAGGTTTTTATGTCATTTCATGTATTATTTATAATTTATAATAAAAATTATGTTCAAATTTTGGGCGGTTTGGAACGGATTAGGGCTTTTACATGGAAAACGCGTTTCTACTTACGAAATTTTCAGATTACATACTACTTCCAGAACCAATTAATTTCGTAAGTAGAGGTAGCACTGTAACTCAGTAAAACATGTTTACAAGCAGGTTTTACTCTTCCAGAGGATAAATGGACCACAACAGCAGTGGACGACGGACGCTGGCTGATGCTGGGAGTCACCTGCACCCTCATGGGTTTATCAGTCAACTGCTGCTCATCCTTCTAACGTCATCTGTTAGTCACATCATTTATGGTGGAAAACTGTTATTCATGTTAACATCCATTTATTTCTCTGAGGATAAAAAAATAGTGAGGACCAAAGTTAAAGTCACGACAAATCAGAAACCTACTGAACCTACTGAGCTCCAGCACAATCAGAATTACACGCAGACGGTTAATTAACTGCTTAATCAGGCTGGTTTTCTTAATAATCAGATGGCGGCTAACATATGAGAATATCCAAAGCTGCTTTGAGAAACCATGAAAGCAAAAAGAGGCTCATTCCAGTTCACCTCCAGTTCAGCGTGATGGTTTAGTGTCACGTCTCGTACCTGCTGACTGGTCCTGACGGTGGAAATGACCTTCAGCCATGAAGGAAACCTGAAGATGTGTCGGGACAGGAAGGAGGTGAGGGTGTCTCCGTAGTCCGGCCGGTGGAACTCCGCCTCATTTAACCCGTCGATCAGCACAATCAGACCCGCCCCCTCCACGTGAAACTTCCTCTCTGAAAGAGGAAAGTGAATAAGTAATGTGGGCGTGGCCTGGATGCGCGGAGGATTGACTGACTGGACGCACCTCTGTGGAGAGCATCCAGAGGTTCCAGGATTCCCCTCTGGAGGGCCGATCCTGGATCCTGGATGCAGGAGCGCAGACTGAGCATGCTCTGTAGCTGTGGCGACCGATGCAGCAGCTCTCTGTAGGCCGCCAGCTGCGGGGCGTCGCTGAGCATGGCCGCCATGCTGTGCACGAACTCAGGAACCAGACAGGTGTGGCAGTTGTCAGCCTGGCAGAAGTGAAACGACACCACCTGCGGGAGATGGAGATGTTAGGGTTAGGGTTAGGGTTAGCTCCGCTTCCCACACGCGGAGCTGGAAGACTGTAAATATACGGCTGCAGCTGGTACGCTCAGCTGAGCAGAAAGTCTGGAAAATCTCTCCAGCCAGGATTTAATCTGATCCCTAAATCACTGTGGAATCATCTTGTGTTTTTGCATGAATGAAATAAACAGATGCATTAATTACAAAGAGCTGATGGGAACATTTGATCGTGTTTGGAGCCGGGTTAGGGTTAGGATTAGGATTAAAGTTAGGGATAGGGCTAGGGTTAGGGTTAGGGCTAGGGTTAGGGTTAGGGCTAGGGTTAGGGTTAGGGTTAGGGTTAGGGTTAGGACTAGGGTTAGGGTTAGGGTTGGGGTTAGGGTTAGGGTTAGGGTTAGGACTAGGGTTAGGGTTAGGGTTAGGGTTAGGGTTAGGGTTAGGGTTAGGGTTAGGGTTAGGGTTAGGGTTAGGGTTCTAGGGCTAGGGTTAGGGTTAGGACTAGGGCTAGGGTTAGGGTTAGGGTTAGGGTTAGGGTTAGGGCTAGGGACTGTGGTGACTGAACCAGCTGCAGGTCCTCGTTCACACTAAAACTGGTTGTAGTAAGTGGAGATACAAGTGAAGAACAACAGATAAATGAATCCCATGAGTGCTTGTTGGGGATGCTACCTGTCCAGCGAGCCTCCTCAGGGCTTCATCCTGCCTCCTCCTCATCTCTGGAGTTGCTGGACAACTTCCTCCACCTCCTTCATCACCTCCTCCTCCTCCTCCTCTTCCCAGGGAGTCATGAGAGAGAGAGACGGGCTCCACATCTGGAATATCAGTCAAAATGTTAAACACACAAACTCAGTCTTTCTTCTCTTTTCTCTGCGTTTAAGTGACTTCGGTGCTTCTTTGTGTCCCGCTGCTCGACTTGAGGGGTTTTTCCTGTTGGTCGGATCTGGTTTCTGGCTCTGACGCTGATGGATTTTACTGGCTAATGTGGGATGATTCAGCTGTTTCTTTAAATGAATAAAAGGCACGGAGAAGCTTGTTTTCATTGTTGGAGAGGCTCGCTGGGGGTCGTCTGGGGAGAAATGTGAGGCGAGCCGCTGCCAGCTCATGGGTACGCCCCCCTTCAAGAACCCAGAGAGAAAACATTCAGTCCTGTCAGATGTATTCAGTTTGGGCCAGCTGTCTCATATCAGGAGCATCAGGGCGCTGGACAGCCATCATCTCTGAGATGACACCACATCCAGAACTGTCATCCATCAGTCGCTCATATCAGTCGAGCACTGAAATCCAGAGCTACCTTCACAAATGCCACGTAGGTCCTGACTGTGCAAACAAGACGTTGCATGTTAGCGTGTTAGCTTCCTCCGGAGGCAGCATCAGTTTCTGAGTGCTCCTGGGAGGAACCTTGGACACACAAAAGTCCTTTTCCAGTTTCTTTCCAGTTGCATCAGAGTACTGAGTCCCCTTTGCTGGTGCAGTACTGAACTTTGTTTTACAGTAAACTGCCTCACCCCCTCTAACACTTCATGACACCACCCTCACGTCCACGTTTACCCTGAAATGGGCCCACGCCACCAGGAACGATCAGTCCAGAACTGTCAGGCTGTCAGCTGATCTCATGTTTTTGGACACATGATGTCATCGTACCAACACCTGACCAGGTGAGGAAACCTCAGATCAGGTACGGTGGGAGCACCACCTCCTCCTCTGCTCCTGTAAGGCTGACGCACCCACCCCTCTGGGACGGGACGAACCCAGACCCATCTGACATTTCTGTTTTAAATGCATTTATTTTCACAGACTGGTCTTCTGAAGGCTGCTCAGCAGATGCAGACCACTAATCTGCAGCTGCTAAAAAAGAGCAACATCCTTGGGGACTGTTTTCTTTTGGCCAGGCCCTGTGTAATTACAGTGTGTGTGGTGGTGGGGGGTGGGGGGCTGGAGCGTATCCCAGTCATCATCGTGCAACAGGCAGCACATCTTTGACAGGTCGCCAGGGGCAACAGGGACGAAGACGTGTGCACACTCTCACTTATTTGCTAAGGGGAAATGGACTAACACATGCAGGATGGGGAGACCAGGTCCACATGGGTCCAAACGGGTCCAAACGGGCCCCAGCGGAGACTCAGACCATCAACACCACACTGGCTGCAGCCGACTCTGACACATACATCTGATGTCCCCACAGACCAGGTTGGACAGGACGAGTCTCCTCAGGGGTCTCTAGACTGTCCTGTCCACCAGGTTGGACAGGACGAGTCTCCTCAGACTTCTCTAGACTGTCCTGTCCACCAGGTTGGACAGGACGAGTCTCCTCAGACGTCTCTAGATTGTCCTGTCCACCAGGTTTGAAGGATCTAACCGTGCATTTAGAAATTAATGTTATAATGAGCAGGTATAGATGATGGATGGATAGATGGATGAGTAAATAGATGGATGGATGGATGATGGATGGATAATGGATGGATGGATGATGGATAGATGAATAGATGGATAGATGGATGGATGGATAGATGGATGGGTAAATAGATGGATGGAGGAAGGGACAAATGGAGGGATGGATGGATAGAGGAATAAATAGATGGATTGGTGGATGGACAGATAGATGGATGGATGGATGATGGATGAATGGATGATGATGGATGAATGGATTGATGGATGGATGGATGGATGGATGGATGGATGGATGGATGGATGGATAGATGGATGGGTAAATAGATGGATGGAGGAAGAGACAGATGGAGGGATGGATGGATAGAGGAATAGATAGATGGATTGGTGGATGGACAGATAGATGGATGGATGGATGATGGATGAATGGATGATGATGGATGAATGGATGATGGATGGATGGATGGACAAATAGATGGATGGATGGATGGAGGGAGGGATGGATGGATGGATGACTGGAGGGACAGATAGATGGATGGATGGATGGAGGGATTGAGGGATGGATGGATGAGGAAGTGACAGATGGATGGATGGATAGGTGGATGGATGGATGGATGGAGGGACAGATAGATGGATGGATGGATGGATGGATGGAGGGACAGATAGATGGATGGATGGATGGGTGGAAGGACAGATGGATGGACATATAGATGGATGGATGGATGGATGGAGGAAGGGACAGATGAAGGGATGGACGAATGGATGGATGGAGGAAGGGATGGAAGGATGGATGGAAGGACAGATGGATGGACAAATAGATGGATGGATGGATGGATGGATGGATAGGTGGATGAATGGATGGAGGGACAGATAGATGGATGGATGGGTGGATGGATGGATGGATGGAGGAAGGGACAGATGGAAGGATGGAAGGACAGATGGATGGACATATAGATGGATGGATGGATGGACGAATGTTTGGGTTCTTGAAGTGCTGACAGGTGTCTCCCATTTATCTGCCAATCATCCCATTTCATGATGCTGCCACCACCGTGCTTCACCCTTGCTGTTAACACTGGCTGATGTTAATGTCAGTATTTGTTGTTCTCTAATAATACGAAACGTACAGAACATAAATGTGATTTCATGCTAATTCTATCACTTTAAATGCACTCCTCCATCTTTCTCTGCTTACATCTGGGCGTGGTCTGGTTGCCGGAAGAGCTTGGCCACATGCGGTTTCCATGACAACTGAGGGCAGCCAGACGCGCGACCACGGCCGTTTTTCCGAAGCCCATGTTGCCGATGATCACGACGCCCCTGCTGGTGTGGGGGTCATCGCCGCGGAGACAGCCGTCCATCTCCTGGAAGAGCCACTCCCTGCCTGTGAAGAGCCAATCAGACGAGAGGCCGGGAACTTCGAACTGGAGCGGCTTCAGGTGGAGGCGGGGCGTGAAGCAAACTGCAGGAGGAGAAGAAGAAGCGTTGCAGTGAAGCATGGTGGGATATATCTGCATGTCAGCACACGTGCACCTGCATGTCAGCGCAGGTGCTCGCTCACCTCTCTGTTTGCTGTGAGCAGCAGGTATCTGTCGGGGCGTCCTGAGGGGCGTCCTCGAGGGGAAATGTCTCTGCTGCTCGTCCAGATAGGCCAGATCTTCCAGGTGGGCGGAGCTAGTCGCTGGTGAGAGAGACAGTAAAACCCACTAATTAAGGCCCTGAGCTGGAAGGGGCCCCAGGACAGCGCTGACATTGACATGACTAAACTGCTTTAGACACTGCAACGACGATACGTTGGAAACCCCCCACATAGGGTCCCCACTAGCTGTCACTGCCTAGTGTGTTAAGGGACCCCCGAGATATCAATGACACAACCTGAAACCTCCATAGACACCGCAGCGACACGTTTGGAACCCCCCATAATGGGGCCCCGACCGCCCGTGGCCGGCTTTCTTTAGTACTTCAAACTCAAAATGAAACGAGTGTATCCGTCAGGATACGCAAAGCAAGAAGATGAAGGAAAAAGAGAACGGGAAAGTGCTAAATTCAAGCGTGTATAATCTGATGTTTTTTTTTTAAAAAAAGTTATGATGTCACTTTGTCCCAGTCTAGTCTCACGAAGCACAACTGCACATGACATGTTTACTGCGCTTTAGCCTAGCTTATTTAAGCAGTAATTAACAGTAAGCTAACCAGTAACTGATTTGTATTTGGAAGAGGGCGATATCATATGTCTTCTTGAATTTTCTGCATGTCGTGTTTTTTTTTTTTTTCTTGATTGTGTTTTTGTCAAACTTTGCACGTTTCAGTTGTGTTTGTTATGTTATATTGTATTTAAAGTTTTCTTACATCACTGTGCACCTCTGTTATTTAAAATTAAAGATTTCTGGATTGAATGATCTTCTTGGTGTTTTTGGGCCGGGGGGGCCTCCATGCTCACTCTTGCCCAGGGCCCCCAAGGTGACTAGAAACGGCCCTGGCCTCGACTACAGACAAAGAAACAGAAACAGACACGTACCAACGGCGCCGGTCCAGTCAGTCCAGTAACATTTTAAAGAGCCTGTCCTGTGTCCTGTGTGCATGTGTGCATGTGTGCGTGTAAGAAGTGACATCTATGCCTCTTCCTTCCCGTAACAAAATGCCAACATGTTTTTTTTTTGCTTTTCAGCTAGAGGAGGAACAAGGACAGGGAGGAATTATATCATCTACCCTGCTCATGAGCACGCGTGTGCATGTATGTGCGTCAATGATGGAAGAATCTGCACATACAGTCTCATATGAGAACAGAAGAAATAAAGATTCTCTGGATTATCTGAGCAGCAAGGTTATTATCGTTGACGAAAACGAACAAAATAACGAAAACTAGAATTGGAAAAACATTTTCGTTAACTGAAATAAAATAAAAATGAGAGTTTTAAAAAAAAAAACGATAACTAACTGAAACTGTATCGTGTTTATAAAACGAACTAAAATTAACTATAATAATGTCAAGAACTTGCTTCGTTTTCATGTTTGTAATTTTTTTCCTCATAAACGTTTGAAATCTATTAACTTCGCTCCGCCGTACAACAATAACCGCCAAAAATAAAAAAAATAGTGGTTATCAGTGATGGCTGCGGCAAAAGTTGGGAGAAAGCGTCTCAGTCCTATTTGGGATTTCTTTGACTATGACTGTGATAAAAATAAGTGCCTTGTTGTAGAAGCAGGTGATACAATGTGTGGAATATTCTCAAGGCCATGTAGTGGTTAACCAAGACTAGCTGGATAAGCTAGCCTAAGCTAGCCCCCTGGAAAGAAGGCTAACCAAGACTAGCTGGATAAGCTAGCCTAAGCTAGCCCCCTGGAAAGAAGGCTAACCAAGACTAGCTGGATAAGCTAGCCTAAGCTAGCCCCCTGGAAAGAAGGCTAACCAAGACTAGCTGGATAAGCTAGCCTAAGCTAGCCCCCTGGAATGAGAAGCTACAGCTGCAGGCCAGTCAGCGTTGGGAAGGAACGGGAGAAAACAGCAACTATAATGGACTGTTTCCATGGAGACCAGATAGCTGCTGGTCAGTAAATACGCAGGAACACCACAAGAGGGAAGATGCATTGATAAATATGTTTATTGAGACCAGAATGTAAACACGACTATGTGATTCGATAGCCTTCAAAAAGTTCAGTGCTTCACTCCAACCAAAATTACAACCATAATTTACAAAATAAAACTAACACTGAAACTAATAAAACTAAACTAAAACTAAGTATTTCAAAACGAAAACAAATAAAAACTAACAAAACTGCTCTAAGAACGAATTAAAACTAACTGAATTTGAAAAACTAAACTAAAAACTAAATAAAAACTAACAATAATGGAAAATCCAAAACTATTTTAACCCTGCTGAGCAGCTCCACCAGTATTTGCTCTGTTGGCCTGGATCGTTTTTATTTTGTTTGGACTGGAAACGTTAACATTTTTGTGTTAAGTTGGTTGAAAAGTCCGTAGACATCTTTAAAGTCCTCGTAGACCAGTGTAGCAGAGATTCTGATGTTACTCTATGATCAAGCAGCGTGGATCTCCACTCCATCTACACTCACTGGGTGGAAACTAAAGCACCGTTTAAAATGGCAAAGATTTTACAGCCCTGAAAAAAAAGACCACAACGCTGACTCTAAATGTCAGTGAGATGCCAGTGATGGAATAACATCCAGCAGAGACGACGTCTTTGTCTGTCTGTCTGTTGGGAGTCTTTCTAGAACGATCTGAGACTGAGACTGACTGTCGTCCATCAGTCGCTAGAGCTGCAGCGGTTCACGTGCGCTCTAAAGAGGCGTGTCTTTGTTCTCGTCCCTGATTGGTCCGACTGTCACTATTGTTCAGAAACACTCACGTACTTCCTTCCTAACAGGAAACTGAGTGTGTGAGCACAGAGCACGACTGGAAATAACCTGACACACACACACACGGCCACACCAACCGCCTTACCAGCCACAGAGTTAGGGCGGGGGATGAGGTTGAGAGTGATGGAGTGGGTGGAGCCAGAGGAGCGGGCGGAGCCGGGGCCTCGGTCTGGGTGGAGCTTGTTCAGGCTGTAAGTGGAGGCAGGACATGTTGTCCTCCGCCCTGTAGAGCGAGCCGTCGTTCACGCCACTTCCCGCCACCACACATGAAGACGAGGTGGAGGCCACCACCGGCCGGCCGCCCGGCTGCCACAGGTTGAGGCTGCTGCTATGGTAACCGTCGCCGGGGTATCTGGCGCCGTCCTCCCGCTCTGCAGCCGAGTCAGCAGAGTAGCTGGTCAGCGTGGCTGAAAGACAGAGGGAGGACAGGATGGAGGACGTATCAGTGGTAGGTGGAGATCAGCCTCCACCGCTCTGGGTCCAACATGGACGAATGTCCCTGGATGGAAATGTAGCAATTCATTTCATACATTCATTAAATACGTGGGTTGAAGCTTATTCTTTCTAATTGTGACAACCATGAGGCGCAGATATGAGGAATGATGATGAACCCAGTACTCCAGGTTCAGGGACTCGGACGGAGACGTCTCCATGTGTGTCTCACCTATGATGCCGCTGTCCCTGCTCTCCAGGGTGGAGGTGGGGGAGGCCACGGAGGCGTGGTTAGAGGAGACATGCTTGCTGCTGCCGCTGCCCTCCCCCCCTGCAGGAGGCTGCAGAGTGGAGCAGGGGGAGGAGTCACTGCTCGCCAGACTGGAGGACGGAGACATCCTCTGAGGGGGAGACAAAGAAGGGACAAGGTTGATAGATCTAACCGTCCATTTAAAATTTATGTTATAACGAGCAGGTATAGATGATGGATGGATGATGGAGGGATGGATGGAGGGACAGGGATGGATTGATGGATGGTGGGACAGATGGATTAATGGATGGATGGATGTGTGGGTGGATGGATGGAGGGATGGCTGAAGGGATGGAGGGACAGATAGATAGATAGATGGATGGATGGATAGATGGGGGGATGGAGGGACAGATAGATAGATAGATGGGTGGATGGATGGATAGATGGAGGGACAGATAGATAGATGGATGGGTGGATGGATGGATAGATGGAGGGACAGATAGATAGATGGATGGATGGATGGATGGAGGGACAGATAGATAGATAGATGGGTGGATGGATGATAGATGGATGGATGGATGGATAGATGGAGGGACAGATAGATAGATAGATGGATGGATGGATCTATGTCATGTTTGATAAAATATTCTTCATACTGAGACACAATGCAAAGAAAGATCTTATTTAATGTCTTGTTTTAACAATATATTATTTTTACAACATACCAGTGATTAAATCTACATTTCAGTAACTTTAATTCACCAGCATTATTATAGTTTATAGACAAGATTAAAACTAGTTATGGCTTGTTAGCGGTGACCAAATCACATTTAAGACTATTTAAAGGACACGTTTCATGACTTTTATTCAAAAGGTGAAACAATTTTAGATAGTTTTAGATTTTAAATAAAAGGTTTCAGTTTTTAGGAATGCGTGTGACTGATTTTTTTTTTGTGCTTGGCCCAAAGTAGATATAATGGTAAAATATAAAACAGTTAAAGCTAACTCTTTGATGATCTTTGGTCCAGAGAAGATGGTGACGTTTCTGGATGGTGTCCACATGTGGCTTCTTCTTTGTATGACGCAGCTGTAACTTGTATTTCAGTCAGATGAGGCTCACAGCCAAGACCTCAAACGCTTCCTGATGAGAAACTTGGAATTTTGGCTCCGACCTAATAAATTCCTACTTTCCAGCCATGCATAAAGATAATGGGGGAAACAAAACAACTGAACCCCTGCAGAGTCGGAGCCTCCAGGTGTAGCTGGGTCGGATGTGTGAGTTTAAACCGTCTCTGGCATGAAGTTTACGACCGTAGTTAGTGCATCATAGCAGTCTGCTCCAAACTGGAGGAGGTAGCTTCAGCCCGCTTGCTGCTTCTCAAGGTTCAGCTTTTGATAAAACCATATTCTTTTGTTACAAGACCTCAACGTTGCCCTACGTCACGTTAAACTGATGATACATTTAACTTAACAGTGATAAATTAATAGGAAGCTTTACGGTAAGTTACACTAGTATAGATGAGAAGGCTAAGTTTTAATTTTTGGTTGATGATCAATTGACCCTTCGGTAAGCACCGCACCCTCCCTAGTTACTGTTGCTAGGTCGGACAATCTTGCTGCTTCTCCATTAAGGACTGTGTTAATTCGCTATATTTCAGATGTGTATCATCAGTGTTAATATTATACTATAATAACACCGTGGTGAAATATTGCTGCTGGGGACCTGCAACAGAGACTAGAGGTGTCCAGAATGTTTGGAGTAGACATTTTTATTCCCTTTCCAAAAATATAACAAACACTGGAAAAATGCAGTGTGTGTTAAGTTGTGTCCATCCACACAAGCACCTGAACGTTGGGAAAGTTACCAAACACCTACATTTGCTCCAAGGTAAGTTTACTTTGTTTATTAGATGACTGATTTAACCACCGTTTAGTAAAAGTAATTATATGATTTAGCAGCAGGGAGGGTGATGAGTGGAAACGTCTCTCTGTTAGCATTAGCTCTGGTCCGTAGTGTCAATGACTTCTACACTATGGACCAGAGCTCGCTAGCCAGCTATATGCCTGCCTTGTTGTCCACAAATATATATGGCCCTGGATGATAATTTTGTTAGGTATAAGGTGAGGCTAGTGATGTTAATGTCACTGTATTAATTATATTAATACAATGCTGCGACTGTCTGATGTTAACATAGCTCTGGTGAAAGTATCCTCCACCTGTCTATATAGACTCATCCCAGCGTTGACCTCCACCTGTCTATATAGACGTCATCCCAGCGTTGACCTCCACCTGTCTATATAGATGTCATCCCAGCGTTGACCTCCACCTGTCTATATAGACATCATCCCAGCGTTGACCTCCACCTGTCTATATAGATGTCATCCCAGCGTTGACCTCCACCTGTCTATATAGACGTCATCCCAGCGTTGACCCTCCACCTGTCTATATAGATGTCATCCCAGCGTTGACCTCCACCTGTCTATATAGACATGTCATCCCAGCGTTGACCTCCACCTGTCTATATAGACGTCATCCCAGCGTTGACCTCCACCTGTCTATATAGACGTCATCCCAGCGTTGACCTCCACCTGTCTATATAGACGTCATCCCAGCGTTGACCTCCACCTGTCTATATAGATGTCATCCCAGCGTTGACCTCCACCTGTCTATATAGACGTCATCCCAGCGTTGACCTCCACCTGTCTATATAGACGTCATCCCAGCGTTGACCTCCACCTGTCTATATAGACGTCATCCCAGCGTTGACCTCCACCTGTCTATATAGACGTCATCCCAGCGTTGACCTCCACCTGTCTATATAGACGTCATCCCAGCGTTGACCTCCACCTGTCTATATAGATGTCATCCCAGCGTTGACCTCCACCTGTCTATATAGATGTCATCCCAGCGTTGACCTCCACCTGTCTATATAGACGTCATCCCAGCGTTGACCTCCACCTGTCTATGTAGACGTCTCATCCCAGCGTTGACCTCCCACCTGTCTATATAGACGTCATCCCAGCGTTGACCTCCACCTGTCTATATAGACGTCATCCCAGCGTTGACCTCCACCTGTCTATATAGATGTCATCCCAGCGTTGACCTCCACCTGTCTATATAGACGTCATCCCAGCGTTGACCTCCACCTGTCTATATATAGACGTCATCCCAGCGTTGACCTCCACCTGTCTATATAGACGTCATCCCAGCGTTGACCTCCACCTGTCTATATAGATGTCATCCCAGCGTTGACCTCCACCTGTCTATATAGATGTCATCCCAGCGTTGACCTCCACCTGTCTATATAGACGTCATCCCAGCGTTGACCTCCACCTGTCTATATAGATGTCATCCCAGCGTTGACCTCCACCCTTCTATATAGATGTCATCCCAGCGTTGACCTCCACCTGTCTATATAGATGTCATCCCAGCGTTGACCTCCACCTGTCTATATAGACGTCATCCCAGCGTTGACCTCCACCTGTCTATATAGATGTCATCCCAGCGTTGACCTCCACCTGTCTATATAGATGTCATCCCAGCGTTGACCTCCACCTGTCTATATAGACGTCATCCCAGCGTTGACCTCCACCTGTCTATATAGATGTGTTCCCAGCGTTGACCTCCACCTGTCTATATAGACGTCATCCCAGCGTTGACCTCCACCTGTCTATATAGATGTCATCCCAGCGTTGACCTCCACCTGTCTATATAGACGTCATCCCAGCGTTGACCTCCACCTGTCTATATAGACGTCATCCCAGCGTTGACCTCCACCTGTCTATATAGACGTCATCCCAGCGTTGACCTCCACCTGTCTATATAGACGTCATCCCAGCGTTGACCTCCACCTGTCTATATAGACGTCATCCCAGCGTTGACCTCCACCTGTCTATATAGATGTCATCCCAGCGTTGACCTCCACCTGTCTATATAGACGTCATCCCAGCGTTGACCTCCACCTGTCTATATAGACGTCATCCCAGCGTTGACCTCCACCCGTGTCTATATAGATGTCATCCCAGCGTTGACCTCCACCTGTCTATATAGACGTCATCCCAGCGTTGACCTCCACCTGTCTATATAGACGTCATCCCAGCGTTGACCTCCACCTGTCTATATAGACGTCATCCCAGCGTTGACCTCCACCTGTCTATATAGACGTCATCCCAGCGTTGACCTCCACCTGTCTATATAGACGTCATCCCAGCGTTGACCTCCACCTGTCTATATAGACGTCATCCCAGCGTTGACCTCCACCTGTCTATATAGATGTCATCCCAGCGTTGACCTCCACCTGTCTATATAGACGTCATCCCAGCGTTGACCTCCACCCGTCTATATAGACGTCATCCCAGCGTTGACCTCCACCTGTCTATATAGATGTCATCCCAGCGTTGACCTCCACCTGTCTATATAGATGTCATCCCAGCGTTGACCTCCCCTGTCTATATAGATGTCATCCCAGCGTTGACCTCCACCTGTCTATATAGATGTCATCCCAGCGTTGACCTCCACCTGTCTATATAGACGTCATCCCAGCGTTGACCTCCACCTGTCTATATAGACGTCATCCCAGCGTTGACCTCCACCTGTCTATATAGACGTCATCCCAGCGTTGACCTCCACCTGTCTATATAGATGTCATCCCAGCGTTGACCTCCACCTGTCTATATAGACGTCATCCCAGCGTTGACCTCCACCTGTCTATATAGACGTCATCCCAGCGTTGACCTCCACCTGTCTATATAGACGTCATCCCAGCGTTGACCTCCACCTGTCTATAGACGTCATCCCAGCGTTGACCTCCACCCGTCTATATAGACGTCATCCCAGCGTTGACCTCCACCTGTCTATATAGACGTCATCCCAGCGTTGACCTCCACCTGTCTATATAGACGTCATCCCAGCGTTGACCTCCACCTGTCTATATAGATGTCATCCCAGCGTTGACCTCCACCTGTCTATATAGACGTCATCCCAGCGTTGACCTCCACCTGTCTATATAGACGTCATCCCAGCGTTGACCTCCACCTGTCTATATAGACGTCATCCCAGCGTTGACCTCCACCTGTCTATATAGACGTCATCCCAGCGTTGACCTCCACCTGTCTATATAGACGTCATCCCAGCGTTGACCTCCACCTGTCTATATAGACGTCATCCCAGCGTTGACCTCCACCTGTCTATATAGACGTCATCCCAGCGTTGACCTCCACCTGTCTATATAGACGTCATCCCAGCGTTGACCTCCACCCTCTATATGTTGACCTCCACCTGTCTATATAGACGTCATCCCAGCGTTGACCTCCACCTGTCTATATAGACGTCATCCCAGCGTTGACCTCCACCTGTCTATATAGACGTCATCCCAGCGTTGACCTCCACCTGTCTATATAGATGTCATCCCAGCGTTGACCTCCACCTGTCTATATAGATGTCATCCCAGCGTTGACCTCCACCTGTCTATATAGACGTCATCCCAGCGTTGACCTCCACCTGTCTATATAGACGTCATCCCAGCGTTGACCTCCACCCGTCTATATAGACGTCATCCCAGCGTTGACCTCCACCTGTCTATATAGACGTCATCCCAGCGTTGACCTCCACCTGTCTATATAGACGTCATCCCAGCGTTGACCTCCACCTGTCTATATAGACGTCATCCCAGCGTTGACCTCCACCCTGTCTATATAGACGTCATCCCAGCGTTGACCTCCACCCGTCTATATAGACGTCATCCCAGCGTTGACCTCCACCTGTCTATATAGACGTCATCCCAGCGTTGACCTCCACCTGTCTATATAGATGTCATCCCAGCGTTGACCTCCACCGTCTATATAGACGTCATCCCAGCGTTGACCTCCACCTGTCTATATAGATGTCATCCCAGCGTTGACCTCCACCTGTCTATATAGATGTCATCCCAGCGTTGACCTCCACCTGTCTATATAGACGTCATCCCAGCGTTGACCTCCACCTGTCTATATATGACGTCATCCCAGCGTTGACCTCCACCTGTCTATATAGACGTCATCCCAGCGTTGACCTCCACCTGTCTATATAGACGTCATCCCAGCGTTGACCTCCACCTGTCTATATAGATGTCATCCCAGCGTTGACCTCCAACCTGTCAAATTTTAATTTCCTGTTTTGCTCCTTTTCATCACATCCCTAAGCATATGATTTCAAGAAAAAAAATGGAATCTGTTTTCATATATTATAGTATATTATTAGTAAAATTACTGGGTGGTTGTAGCTCAGTTGGTAGAGCGGGTTGGCGGCTCGATCTCGGCTCCAACTGTCCACATGTCAAAGTGTCCTTGGGAAAGACACTGAATCCTAACTGTCCACCAGTGGGTCTGGCAGCACCCGCCCACTGGTGTGTGAATGGGTGAATGTAAAGTGTCTTGGCAGCGCTGTGATGGTGTCTTGAAAGCGCTATATAAGTGCATTCCATTTACCATAACTCTTCTGTTTTCATTTTTGTTCATCCATTCATCATCTGTGCCCCATTTATTCCTGTTCAGGACCTGCTGGAGCTCATCCCAGCTCTCACTGTGTGACAGGCAGGGTTTTCCCTTTATATTAGCTATGTTATATCCCCCCCCCCCCCCCCCCCCCCCCCCCCCCCCCCCCCCCCCCCTCGGGGGGATTGATAAAGTATTTCTGATTCCATTATTCAATGACACCAGTTGACTAGGGGTGAGTATTGGCAAGGACCTCGCAATATGTTTCATGATACTTGGGTCACAATACTATATTATAATGATATCACGATATATTGCGATATTCTACCTAGTTAATATCAAAATTAAAAGTAGAGATGAAAAATCAAGTTGCTGTATATGTTCATCAGATGATATTGATCAGAGGACAAGTTGAGTCAAAACGATTTGCTTCAAAACAGCCTATTTATTGTTTATTATTAGTGTCTTTGCACATTTATTAAATAAATAAAATAAAATAAATAGAATAAAATTTTCCCAAAAAAACATCGATACTATATTGGGTGGCCGAAAATCACGATATATTGCCAAATCGATTTTTTTCACACCCCTACAGTTGACACACCTGAATACTCGACCACCTTGACTAATGAAGCTGAGGTGCAACGTGAGACTGATACCTGTCCGTCATCGGGGCCACGGTACGGAGAGCCCGGCTCCTCCCCGACGACCTTGTCCCCCAGCAGGAAGCCCAGCCTGGTCATCAGAGCGTCAGCAGCCTCGTCTACTGAAGGGGGCGGTCCTAACTCGTTGCCCTCATCTGTAGAGGGAAGCAGAGGGGAAAATCACATAATGGACCACAGATTATCAACTGGTCTCTCTGGAAATGTTTACAATGTCTCTGATGTGATCTGATGGTTATCTCTGACATCTCATCCTTTTCCTCTACAGTCTCACTCACGCTGGAGATTCATCACGTTGGTTCAAGGCATTCGCTGCTGCCAACTTCCTCCTTATCTCAGCTGCTCAGATGCAGCTCTCAGTCAGGACGTTTATGTCCACAGTCAGTCTGAACTAAAGTCGTGTCTCCTTCAAGCCATTTAATGGAATAAGCGTCCTTGTCCCAGTATACGTACACGGAGGGAGAACTGATTTATTGACTCAGGTCAACATAAGAACGACTTACAAACAACGAACGCCTTGAATTTTAATTTCTCTGCAGACAGCATGAAGCAGAGACACGTCCTGTCCACCTTAGAGGTGTGAGAACCTGAGATCCATCATTCATCATGTGACCACATGGATGTACTTTGGGAAACCTTCCCTTCCAGGCACATACACTAAAGTGATCACATTTGCTCACTTCAGCAGACATTTATATAAAGGACAAATCTTTACAAGTCTCCAGTCACCCTGTAGATTCCTCCTGGAGTTCTCTGTAAAGCACATGTGTCAAACATAAGGCCCGCGGGCCAAATGTGGCCCGCCACGTCATTTTATGTGGCCCTCGAGCGCTTGTGCATTATTGGCTTAAATTTTAAACCAATATTTTAAGACTTAAAATAAGCTTACACCGCTTTAAAGCGCACATTGACAATAAACCTCATCTCCCATAATGCATTTCATCATTACCCACAACGATAACAGTATATCACCATGAGCAAGACATCAAGACGATTTTCAGAACTGATGGACTTACGAAAGACCTTTACAAACTAACCCCAACATGCCTTTTTTGTTCTGAGGCGGAGTCAGTCGTGAAAGAGAACAATCTACGTCGGGATTTTGACATCAAACACGGAGCATGCTAAATTAGCTAAATTAGCCCACAAGAAAAACCAAGAATCGCTCCCGCTTCTGAAACCAAGGTAATAGATACTCTCAGTCAGCTGTGCGAAAGCGGGATTACAATCACAAACCCCGGGTTTAATATAATAATAATTTAAATATTTGAAACTTGAATACATAATAAATACAGAAACAGTAATTTACAATATATCAAGGTGTAGTTTAATTTATTTGGGTTTACATTCCATTTTGTTACATTCATGGTGTCAATCTCAACCATGATGCTGATGTGGCCCTCAGTGAAAACGAGTCTGACACCGCTGCTGTAAAGGGTTAAGCCTTTGTGTGCTAAAATAGGTGGTGTAGGTCCAGAGGCAGCGTCGGTGTCTCTGGGCCTGACGGTCGCAGAGGAACCTTACTGTGGTCACACAGATTAGTATTCCAGATCTTTTTTCTTTGGGAAGAAAGTTCAGCGTGCTCCGGAGCATCCAGACAGTTATCAGAAAACGCGTCTAAAAGCCAGAGTCCGTGATGAGCTGGTGTCATTTCCACTTCTGTGATGGCAGCATTCATGTAGAGAGTCACAGCTGCCTTCAAGACCACATCTTCTCCAGACACGTCCATAAAGTTTATACGAACATGATGCTGAACCAGAAGGCAGCGTGTGGAGAAGTTTGAAGCGTGAAACACGATAACGACAACTCTGTGGCGTCTGAAGACGTATGAGAAGCACTGAAAGAGATAACTACTGAATTTCTGCTCCTTTATGGCATCTTTAATGCCAGAACACTTTTAAGTGTTGAGAGAAAGAACCACAAAGGTACAAAATTTAAAAAAAAAGTCTTAATGTGTCGACTTGTTGTGGAAGAATCTAGCCTGAAATTCAAAAAGCTGATGAGAAAAAAAAGTTATCTAGGAATAAATACTACCGTACTGTACCGTACCGTCTTCTTCCGCTTATCCGAGGTCGGGTCGCGGGGGCATCAGCCGGAGTAAGGAAGCCCAGACCCCCCTCTCCCCGGCCACTTCCTCCAGCTCCTCTGGGGGGATCCCAAGGCGTTCCCAGGCCAGCCGAGAGACATAGTCCCTCCAGCGTGTCCTGGGTCTTCCCCGGGGTCTCCTCCCAGTGGGCCGTGCCCGGAACACCTCACCAGGGAGGCGTCCAGGAGGCATCCTAACCAGATGCCCGAGCCACCTCATCTGGCTCCTCTCGATGCGGAGGAGCAGCGGTTTTCTACTCTGAGCCCCTCCCGGATGACCGAGCTTCTCACCCTATCTCTAAGGGAGAGCCCGGCCACCCCCTGCGAAGGAAGCTCATTTCAGCCGCTTGTATCCGCGATCTTGTTCTTTCGGTCACTACCCAAAGCTCATGGCCATAGGTGAGGGTAGGAACGTAGATCGACCAGTAAATAGAGAGCTTCGCCTTCCGACTCAGCTCCTTCTTTACCACAACAGACCGGTGCAGCACCCGCATCACTGCAGATGCCGCACCGATCCGTCTGTCGATCTCCCGCTCCATCCTTCCCTCACTCGTGAACAAGATCCCGAGATACTTAAACTCCTCCACTTGGGGAAGGACCTCATCCCCAACCCGGAGAGGGCACTCCACCCTTTTCCGGCTGAGGACCATGGTCTCGGATTTGGAGGTGCTGATTCTCATCCCAGCCGCTTCACAACCGGCTGCGAATCGCTCCAGCGAGAGTTGTAGATCACGGCTCGATGAAGCCAACAGAACCACATCATCTGCAAATAGCAGAGACCCAATCCTGAGGCCACCGAACCGGATCCCCTCGACACCTTGACTGTGCCTAGAAATTCTGTCCATAAAAGTAATGAACAGAATCGGTGACAAAGGGCAGCCTTGGCGGAGTCCAACCCTCACTGGAAACAAATCCGACTTACTGCCGGCAATGTGGACCAAACTCTGGCACCGGTCATACAGGGACCGGACAGCCCGTATAAGGGAGTCCGGCACCCAATACTCCCGAAGCACCCCCCACAGGAATCCCCGGGGAACACGGTCGAACGCCTTCTCCAAATCCACAAAACACATGTAGACTGGTTGGGCGAACTCCCATGCCCCCTCCAAGACCCTGAAGAGGGTGTAGAGCTGGTCCACCGTTCCACGGCCGGGACGAAAACCACACTGCTCCTCCTCAATCCGAGATTCGACTATCCGACGGACCCTCCTCTCCAGGACTCCTGAATAGACCTTCCCAGGGAGGCTGAGGAGTGTGATCCCCCTGTAGTTGGAACACACCCTCCGGTCCCCCTTTTTAAAGAGGGGGACCACCACCCCAGTCTGCCAATCCAGGGGTACTGTCCCCGACGTCCACGCGATGCCGCAGAGGCGTGTCAACCAAGACAGCCCCTCAGCATCCAGAGCCTTGAGGAACTCCGGGCGGATCTCATCCACACCCGGGGCCCTGCCACCGAGGAGCTTTTTAACCACCTCGGCAACCTCAGCCCCAGAGATAGGAGAGTCCACCCCTGAGTCCCCAGACTCTGCTTTCCTCATTGGAAGACGTGTCGGCGGGATTGAGAGGTCTTCGAAGTATTCCCTCCACCGATCCACAACGTCCCGAGTCGAGGTCAACAGCTCCCCATCCCCACTGTATACAGTGTTGATGGAGCACTGCTTCCCCCTCCTGAGACGCCGGATGGTGGACCAGAATCTCTTCGAAGCCGTTCGGAAGTCGTTCTCCATGGCCTCTCCAAACTCCTCCCATGTCCGAGTTTTTGCCTCAGCAACCGCCAAAGCCGCGTCCCGCTTAGCCTGCCCGATACCTTTCAGCTGCCTCCAGAGTCCCACATGCCAAAAAGGCCTTATAGGACTCCTTCTTCAGCTTGACGGCATCCCTCACTGCTGGTGTCCACCAACGAGTTCTGGGATTGCCGCCACGACAGGCACCAACGACCTTACGGCCACAGCTCCGGTCGGCCGCCTCAACAATGGAGGCCCGGAACATAGCCCACTCGGACTCAATGTCCCCTGCCTCCCTCGGAACATGATCGAAGTTCCGCCGGAGGTGTGAGTTAAAGCTCCTTCTGACAGGAGACTCTGCCAGACGTTCCCAGCAGACCCTCACAACACGTTTGGGCCTGCCAGGTCTGACCGGCATCCTCCCCCACCATCTGAGCCAACCCACCACCAGGTGGTGATCAGTTGACAGCTCCGCCCCTCTCTTCGCCCGAGTGTCCAAGACATGCGGCCGCAAGTCCGACGATACGATTATGAAGTCGATCATCGAACTGCGGCCTAGAGTGTCCTGGTGCCAAGTGCACATGTGGACACTCTTATGCTTGAACATGGTGTTCGTTATGGACAATCCATGACGAGCACAGAATAAATACTAATCAGAGTAATTTCAGTACATGCCTTCTTTTAATTTTCATTTTTATTCCCAGGTTTTATGATTTGGGGTTGCAGAGGTTTACAGCTCTGAACATTCAGCAACATGCTGCAGATGTTTGTCTGTGATCCCCAGTGGTTATTCTGGCATTATCTATTCCAACATCTTCTTTTAGCTCAAAGCTTGTGGTGTGTGTGAATGTGCATGTGTGTGTGCATGTGTATGGAGCCCCGTTTGGGTCATAATTCAATAAATAAATGAGTCTGTTATTATGAAATATTTCCCATTATTATGATAATGGTTTCGTTTTTCATAAGAATGATTTGTGTGTCAATCACAGCAGAGAGGGCGGAGACATTTATGTGATTGGCTGCTCTTTCATTCAGGCATAAGCAACAGAACAGTGAATATCGATAGTGGGCGAGAGGTGCAGTGTATATACTCCAGGCCAGTAGGTGGCAGAATGCACCTCAGTTTACGGTTAAAAGTATGGTTAAAAGCCATAGCTACAATCGGACTAGGAGCACACTTGATGACGCCACGGCCCGCTGCTAACGGGACCTCACGGCCAAACTAGTCGATGTCAGAGCGTAGAATGGAGAAGGATCAGCCAATGAGCGTGCAGGTCAACCACTGGTCCCGCCCACTGGCAAAATGTCATTATTATGTAAAAGCTCATTCTTAGATTAAAAAAAAAAAAAGCCATTCTGAAATAAACTATTATGCATTAAACTAAGATGAAATAATAAATTTTTTTTTTTTCATAATAATGGGAAACATTTTATTATAATGGATACGTATGTCATAATAATAATCGCTGTCGGGGCCCTAACCCTAACCCTACCCCCCCCAGCATGGACGCTTGTACCGTCTCCGGCGCAGCGTAATTACAGCTGTGAGCTGCAGACGCTCACACCAACAACCAAGAAAGCAAAAATCACGCGTGTCTGCACTCGTGCACGGACAACGTGCACGGACAACGTGCATGTGGTTAGTCAATGACAGGGTGGGTGAGTCGTTTTTAGAAAAAAATAAAATGGAAAGATCAGACGGAGCTCAGACTTTTCCATTTCTGTCTTGTTGACCAGTCGAGCTGATTTCCTCATCTCTCTTTTCTTTCTTCTGTCTCCATCATAGTTTATTCTTCTTTGTCTTGAATTTTCTTTCCACATTTGTCTCAATTCATCTCATCCTTTGTGCCTTTTGTTGTTTAATTCTCACTCGTCACGTCTTTCTTTCCTTCATTTGTTCTTCTGTCTTTCTTTTTTTCATTTCTTTGCTCATCTCCCAGTTCCTCCCTTTTCTGAAACATTTTCTCTTTATGTTTTCAAACAGATCTTTTTTCCTCCTTTTTCAGTCACACTAACGGCTTCGTCTTGAGCTCATTCAGTAACTTAGACTTGAGTTATTTCTGCAGGGACGACTCATGAACTCGTGCTCATGAACACCACAGAGGACACTTTGGGTTGCAGGATTCTGGGTATTTTCAAAGTTGGAACCTTTCCATGGAAATGATGGAAACATACGGGAATGAATGGGAATAGTTAGGAAGTTTGCAATATTTCTGGTTAGCCAGAGAGCTTAAATGTAGCTGATGAAAAACATGTTTCAGTGGAACTAAAACAGTCAGATTAAACGTCATTTTGAGCATCAGCAGCTCTTATCTATGCATCTATTTTCATTTAGCATCAACTGTAACGTATTTGTTCAGAGATGTTCCAGTTTAGCTCCAAATATCTGCAGACGGCTCTGTATTTGTGTTTTTGTTCTAGTCTTATCTGGTCTCATCTACCAGAGCAATGTGATGCACCATCTGATGAGTGGGAACATTTCACCTCAGCTGCAGAGGTGAAGGCTGTTAAAGTCTGTTAAAATCTGTTAAAATCTGTTAACATCTGTTAAAGGCTGTTAAAGGCTGTTAAAGGCTGGTAAAGTCTGTTAACTTCTGTTAAAGGCTGTTAAAGTCTGTTAAAGGCTGGTAAAGGCTGTTAAAGTCTGTTAAAGGCTGGTAAAGTCTGTTAACTTCTGTTAAAGGCTGTTAAAGTCTGTTAAGGCTGGTCTGTTAAAAGGCTTTAAAGTCTGTTAAAGGCGGTAAAATCTGTTAACGTCTGTTAAAGTTAAAGGCTCGGTTAAAGGCTGTAAAAACTGTTAAAGGTTAAAGGTTAAGTCTGTGTATGTTAACTGTAGGGGTGTAACGTACATTATTTGTATTGAACCGTTCGGTATGACGTGGTCGGTTCGGACGGAGGTGTACCGAACGAGTTTCCACACACTGACATATTAGTAGAGGACCGCATGTTGTGGAGCACAACAAACAGCATTTGTAGCGGACGTCGTGGCCTGCTAATGCCCGCTAGCATTGGCAATAAGCCTCCCGCTACATAGTTTTAAATGTGGTGGGAAGCTGTGTTTGTACTCGGTGTCTTTCTCATTTTGTAGCGATGTTCACGCTGGGGTGGTGCCGTTTCAAATTAGTTAACAGGTTAGACGTGTTGCCAGAAACATACCCGATCTCAGATTAACAATGTCGGCAAACCACTTTGGTTTTATCAACTTCTCTTTGTCCCTGTTTATATTTCACCGGGGAGCCGAAGTGTGTTTTATAGCTGCAGATTTAAGACCCTAATCACCCTAAACGCTGGCTTCAAACACATGATAAAAGTATTTGAGCCCCGATATCAATTACCTTCTCGTCCACATTTTAGCCAGAAAATCATACCAGGACTTTATGAAAAAATACAATGATTTGTTTTTAAAGAAACAGTCTAAGCCTTATTCATGTTATTTAATCTGAGCAACAACTTGAAACTGTTCAATTTTGCACATCAGATGGATATTTTCTTTAAGAAAAAGTCTGAGCCAATGTTATTTTATTTTGTTTTTTCAAAATATCTACATTTCAGAATATTGTATTTTATTTTTGAGCAAAATTCTAGCTTTGTATAGGCTAATGTTCCTATTGTTTTAAAAGCACAAAAGTGTGTAATAAACAACTAGCACATTTATATTTTGCATTTTGTTTTCTTACTGTACCGAAAATTAACCGAACCGTGACCTCAAAACCGAGGTACGTACCGAACCGAGAGTTTTGTGTACCGTTACACCCCTAGTATTAACATATACGTGGTGGTCAGTACTGTAAGAAGGTTCCTGGTCGTCTAATCATGAAGCGGTCGCGGCGAAGTGTGGGGAAATTTTGTTTAGAAAAGACAAGTGTACTGCAATCACTGCAATGATAATTACAATACAATTAATCGACAACGACAATGATGTTCACTTGAACAAACGCGCATCCAGCCTTGTAAGGACGGTGGAGCGGTCATCTCTATCTCGCCTAGCCTAGCTTAGCATAGCCTAGCGTGTTAGCATGACCAGAAGGAGATGCACATCGAGCACACAACAAGCGCACTTTGTAAGAAAACAAAAAGCCTGTAATACTGGCGCCTTGAAATAATGGGATATAAATTGTCCTTGTTACGTAGTCTCCTCGATATCTCTTCTTTTATTATCGTTGTTTTTTTTTAAGAAAAGAAAAAGGAAATGTCTGTTACGTTTTTCTCAACCACGAACATCCGGGCCACTAAACACATCTGGGAATGTGCGGGCCATAGCAACCAGGCCATAGCAACCAGGCCAAAGGGGAAAACAAACATCCCGCCGATATCAAGAATAATTATGATCGTTTTCAATATAAAAATGTTAATGATTAATTGTTTATTAATCATTCATTTTCCCAACGATCGACAAATAAATCTTCACCAAATGCCCATCCCTAGTTCAGACATATAAATAAATTCCTGCATCCAACCTTTTCCAGCTTGACACCAGAGACAAAGATCTCCTTGGTTTCCTCCACAGCAAACATCTGGATGAGATCATGCCACAGCTGTACAGCTGATGTGTCTGGACGTGAATTCCCACATCCACCACAACTGCGACCGACATCCTCTGCCCTCAGAGAAAAAAACGTCTGCAGTAATACGGTGATGCGTATCAAGAGGTAGAGCCGTTTGTGCACGTCCACATGTGACCAGGTGGACACATTTATCCATTTGGACGCGCTCTTTTACGCGTCGACATGCGAGTTGCGCTTTCAGCAAACTTGGTATCTTGCGATCGCTACCCGCTACCCTAAACCCGCAATCGCAAGATACCGAGTTTGCAGAAAGGGCAAAGACACGCCCATTGCCACACCTACGATGTGAGTAAGGGAGTCGGCATAGCAGGTAGCGGCTTTAGGGAAGTGGAAGATTGGATTAGCGGTTAGCGGAGGTTCCTAAACCCGCAATTTGTGGGTAGCGGGAGGTGTACGATCAGGGCCTGAATGTCATTTTGTAATCCACGGTAGATTGGAGGGTAAATCAGCTGAGGTCTTAAAGAATATTACGTTTTACAGAATTACATTAGCATGTAAAGCTTCTGGAAGATAAGTGAACCCGTGTTGGTAGAAGGAACTAACTGAACCTTCTACATCTTCTGGTCTGTTGAACATTCAGGATTATACCTGTAAAGGTCTAATTTTTGCAGCTCAAACGTCTTCAAACACTTTTCTCTTGTCTGACAGTGAAAGACAACTCTGACTTAGTTTGGGTTAGTGTTAGTTTTCCTCAAATCCACCATCTCTGTACCACTAGCGATGCACGATAACTATCGGGCCGATAACAGGAAATTATGACGTCATCCCGATAACTCCGATATCACGACAAATAGCCCCGATAACATATTTATTTGTCAACACAGCAGTGCCTCGCTCCCTCTGAGCCTTGAATGACCCGGCATGAATGTTAGTTCAAGGACGTCGCCTAATCAGAAAAACGATTACTCAATAGAAATCAAGAATACCCCCTCATGCCAAAAACAACTCGTTAACTCGGTCATAATTTTGGTATTTGCTGACTTTTGATATCGCATATTTCCCCTCATGTTACACATAAAAAAAGAAAAAGAAAAGGCTGAAATAACGACTAGCAACGAGGGAACGTGGGTTTTACGTACACCTTGAATGCAGCCCTGCAGCACGCGCTGATCACAAAACATGGCGGCGTGGAACTTCATTAAAGTTTGGTGTTATTTGTGACATCCTCCGATGAATTCTACGAGGAGGAAGCAAAGCTTTAATACGAAAACCTGATCAGCCCCTACAACATAACAATCACTTCCATGGAGTTTTGAAATCACGCTAACGTGAGCTAACGGAAGCTAATGCTAATGTGCACAAGCCAGCAGGAGTCTCCCCTCCCCTCCATTCCTCTCATCTAAAGCTTCCATGAGATTTAAAAATAAAAAACAAAAACTACTGAACCTCATTTACTTTAATTAAGGTATTATTAAATGGAACCACAAGCCAAATCCTTTAATGTTAATCTTTTCAGTTAGTAATTCTGATGTATGTATTTCCATCAGTTCAAGGAGCTTTATTTTATATCATCAGTAATGAACCTTATTTAAGTTAATGTGAGATATCAAATAGGTTTGTTTAATAGATTTATGAAAATGTTTTGAGAGGCTTGACATAGTTTTTTCAATGGAAAAAATAAATATCTGTTCATTTAAAAAGTCAAAACTATTTTTGGTTTTGTTTATAGTATTGATGTAATGATCTTAGGTATATGTGTGTGTTATCAGTTATCAGTATCGGTTTTAAAACAGTTTTGGTGCATCCCTGTACAACACTGTTCCAGTCCTGCAGTAAACCTGGTTCGTCCCATTTAAAACTCTGTTGAACAGCTGCAGATAGTTTTAGAAGTAGCTGGTTAATCTGTTGATTTACATCTTCTTCCTCACTGGTTCGGTAATAACTCAGCTTTTATGAAAGGCTGGGAAAAGGGTCTGACCAGATTCCCCGCCGTTCAGAAGGAAGTACAGTAGACCCTTACCCACACACGGTTCACGTCCAACCGTCCAACCGTCCAACCGTCCAACCGTCCAACTGTTCAAACGTTCAAACGTTCAACCGTACAACCGTTCAAACGTCCAACCGTTCAAACGTTCAACCGTCCAACTGTCCACCGTCCAACCGTCCAACCGTCCACGTCCAACCTCCAACCTCCAAGTCAATTCTTCACCGTTCAACCGTAACAACCGTCCAACCGTTCAAACGTTCAACCGTCCAACCGTTCAAACGTCCAACCGTTCAACGTTCCAACCGTTCAAACCGTTCAAACGTTCAACCGTTCAACCGTCCAACCGTTCAAACGTTCAACCGTTCAACCGTTCCAACCGTCCAACCGTCCAACCGTTCAAACGTTCAACCGTCCAACCGTCCAACCGTTCAACCGTCCAACCGTTCAAACCGTTCACGGTTCTCCATCCGTGTCTGTGGATATTCTCATTTATCCAGGTAAGTTACATTCTCACAACAATTGAATCATAGACAACTGGACTTAGATTTGTCTAGAAGACGTTTCGTCTCTTATCCAAGCAGCTTCATCAGTTCTCAATGCATTGTCTGACTATGTTCTGGACCAGCATGAAACCTGGACCTGCAGGAGATCTGTGGAGGCCACTGAAAAAAAACTTTGGAGCAAACTTCCAGTGACGTCTGGTGAGAAGCTCCAACACAACAACGCCTTTGAAGAAAGTCATCTGAAAATATCTCTCAGTGTTCTGATATTTAAGAAAATAAAAAACCAAAACAACTGTTTACTCAAGCATCAGCTAACGACAAAGACACAAGCTGACACTGAGACACTGGAGATGTCCTCCACCCTCACCTTCCTCCTCTCCCATGTCTCCTCCACCCTCACCTTCCTCCTCTCCCGTGTCTCCTCCACCCTCACCTTCCTCCTCTCCCGTGTCTCCTTCACCCTCACCTTCCTCCTCTCCCGTGTCTCCTCCACCCTCACCTTCCTCCTCTCCCGTGTCTCCTCCACCCTCACCTTCCTCCTCTCCTGTGTCTCCTCCCCTCACCTTCTTCCTCTCCCGTGCCACCCTCACCTTCCTCCTCTCCTGTGTCTCCTCCACCTCACCTTCTCCTCTCCCGTCCACCCTCACCTTCCTCCTCTCCTGTGTCTCCTCCACCCTCACCTTCCTCCTCTCCCGTGTCTCCTCCACCCTCACCTTCCTCCTCTCCTGTGTCTCCTCCACCCTCACCTTCCTCCTCTCCCGTGTCTCCTCCACCCTCACCTTCCTCCTCTCCTGTGTCTCCTCCACCCTCACCTTCCTCCTCTCCTGTGTCTCCTCCACCCTCACCTTCCTCCTCTCCCGTCTCTCCTCCACCCTCACCTTCCTCCTCTCCCGTGTCTCCTCCACCCTCACCTTCCTCCTCTCCCGTGTCTCCTCCACCCTCACCTTCCCTCCTCTCCTTGTCCCCTCCACCCTCCCGTTCCTCCTCTCCCCCCTCCACCCTCACCTTCCCTCTCCCCTCCTCCTCCCTCCCTCTCCCCTCCTCTCCTTCTCCTCCACCCTCCCTTCTCCTCTCCTCTCCTCTCCTCCACCCTCACCTTCCTCTCTCTCCCGTTTCCTCCACCCTCACCCTTCCTCCTCTCCTGTGTCTCCTCCACCTCCACCTTCCTCTCTCCCGTGTCTCCCCCCCTCAACCTTCCTCCTCTCCGTTCTCCTCCTCCCTCACCTCCCTCCTCTCTCCCTGTCTCCTCCACCTCCCCTTCCTCGTCCCGTTCTCCTCCCCCACCCCTTCCTCTCTCCCGTGTCCCTCCCCCCTCCCCCTCCCTCCCTCTCCTCTCCTGTTTCCCCCTCCACCCCTCACCTTCCTCCTCCGTGTCTCCTCCACCCTCATGCTCTCCCTCTTCGTCACCTTCCTCCTCTCCCTCTCTCCTCCACCCTCACCTCCTCCCTCCCCGTGTCTCCTCCACCCTCACCTTCCTCCTCTCCCTGTCTCCTCCACCCTCACCTTCCTCCTCTCTCCCGTCCCTCCTCACCTTCCTCTCTCCCTTTCTCCTCCACCCTCACCTTCCTCCTCTCCTGTGTCTCCTCCACCTCACCTCCTCCTCTCCGTGTCTCCTCCCCTCACCTTCCTCCTCTCCCCGTGTCCTCCACCTCCCTTCCTCCTTCCTGTGTCTCCTCCACCCTCACCTTCCTCCTCTCCCGTGTCTCCTCCACCCTCACCTCCTCCTCTCCCGTCTCCTCCTCCCTCCACTTTCCTCCTCCCTGTGTCTCCTCCACCCGTCCTTCCTCCTCTCCCGTGTCTCCTCCACCCTCAACCTTCCTCCTCCTCTCCCGTCTCTCCTCCCTCCACCCTCCTCTCTCCTCCTCTCCTTCCTCCTCCACCCTCACCTTCCTCCTCTCCCGTGTCTCCTCCACCCTCACCTTCCTCCTCTCCCGTGTCTCCTCCACCCTCACCTTCTCCTCTCCTCTCCCTCTCCACCCTCACCTTCCTCCTCTCCTGTGTCTCCTCCACCCTCACCTTCCTCCTCTCCCGTCTCTCCTCCAACCCTCACCCCTCCCTCCACCCTCCATTCCTCTCTCCGTTCTCCTCCACCCTCACCTTCCTCCTCCTCTCCTCCCTCCCTTCCCTCCTCCACCCTCCCCTTCCTCCTCCTCTCTCTCTCCTCCACTCCCACTCTCCTCCCTCTCCCTCCTCCACCCTCACCTTCCTCCTCTCCCGTCTCTCCTCCACCTCACCTCCTCTCTCTCCATTCCTCCTCCCGGGTCTCTCTCCACCCTCACCTTCCTCCTCTCCCGTGTCTCCTCCACCCTCACCTTCCTCCTCTCCCGTGTCTCCTCCACCCTCACCTTCCTCCTCTCCCGTGTCTCCTCCACCCTCACCTTCCTCCTCTCCCGTCTCTCCTCCCTCCACTCCTTCCACCGGAGGATCCGCCCAGTCCCGGCACAGCTCGGAGGTCTCCTCGCGGGACTGGCAGCAGCAGAGGCGCAGCAACAAGCCCCTCAGCACCGACGAGGCGTTGCCGACGACCCCCGCCGCCAGGACGCCTCCGTCGCAGCAGCAGCCGCCCGCCGGCGTCCAGAGGCGGCTGCCGGAGGAGCGCCTGTGCCGGCAGCCCTTGGACCTGGAGCGGGCGCAGGCTTTCAGGATGGCGGCCATGCAGTCCATGACTTCCTCTCGGTTCAGAGCGCTTTCATAAAGACGCAGAGCAAACAAAGTCACTTCCAGCTGTCCTCCTCGCGCTCTCCGCTGAACTGACTGGCAGAAAATTTGCTGACATCCATTTTTTTCTCCACTTTGGTCCCGAGTTTCTGCTTCACCAGAGCACACAAAGGAGATGCAAGAGGCCGGAGAGAAGAGATAAGGGGAGGAAGGGAATGTCCTGGAAGAGAAAAGGAGGCTTCAGCTGTGAAGCAGCGTGACCGCAGGACCGCCAGAGACGCAGATCCAGCGGGAACAGATGAACTTCTCAGGCGCTTTGTTCCACTTCAGCGGAGAAAGTTGAACCCACAGCAGAAACTTCCATGATCCAGCAGCACATCTGAACAATGCATTCCTCCTGCTGCTGCCTCTCCCCCCAGAAAAAAACTTAAAAAGCTATTTCTGTGTTCATAGTTTAGAAGACCATCAAAGTGACAGCGAGTCTTCTTCCAGATGATCCGACCTCCTCGATCCAAAACAGGCAGAGTTTTCAGATGTTTCTTCCAGCAGAGGAGCCTCTGGTTCTGCTCTGTAAGACGACCTCCTCCGTCTGAGAGCACTGCAAACCAAAACCTCCCCCCTTCAACCGCAGAAAAAAGAAAAAAAAAGAGAAGAAAAAGAAAACACACACACACACACGCACACACACACATGAAGGTCTGCAGGAGGAGCTGAACTCAGAAAGTAATATGTCTCACACAGAGAAGCGCGAGGGAAGCTGAGACAGACAATTCAGCCTTGTTTCTGCTAAAAGAAGAAAAACCACCAGCAGAAACAGAATGAATGACTGGAGCTCAGCAGAGCTGCAATTAAACTCAACTCCTTTTCCAGGAACTGAGGATCACTGCAGACCATCCGTTTCAGTCCAGATAAGGCCAAAATATAAAGATGAGACGCTCAGCCTGGTGTCTTTATTTATCACCAACAGAAAAGCATTTATACAAGACTGTTATAAAGAAAAATGGGGTTGTCTGAACAGTGGAAATGGGATTCTGTCATTGATGTAATCAAGTGAAATCCGTCCCGTCCACTTGTGTTTTTCTGATCAGGACAGGATGTCCTTCCTGCTTCAGCTGGGGACGGTTCAGGAACTGTCAATCAGAGAGACACAGATGTCCCAGGACAGTTTCTGCTACAGACCAGAGCTGTGATGGGCAGGAACATCAGCTGTAGACCCTCAATGATCGTCTAACATCAAAATGTTCTCTGGTAGTGCTGGGCGCTATGACCAAACATTTATATCACGGTATTTTTTTTAAAGGCACAACTGGGTGTTAACCACATTTTCTAATAATTTAGAGGAATTGCTGCAGTAAATTATCTTAGAATGACCTATTTTACTGTCACGAGGAGTGAATATTGTAGAAAAACATTCATATCTACACTAGTATTAATACAGGTTTGCATGGCCTCACAAAATGATACTATTTACAAAGAGGTGGCACTCGTTATTCTGATTAAGTGAAGGAATCAGAATGATGATAGTTGCAGTTAAAATACAGAAACCTTTTATTTTTTAATTTTGCAAACAACTTGAAAAAAACATTTTGTAAAAAAAAAAAAATCAACATTAACTAAACAATGTAAGCAACGTTCTAAAGTTGTAGCCGCGGGAGGTAGGCATTTGCCGATTGTGCTAGTAAAAGTAGCATATTATGTTAGTGGCAGTGCTCGTTTTTTGCCCAAATTATGCTCAAATTATGCTCACTTTTCAAAATTATGCTACTTTTTAAAAAAATTATTCTGTGCGCAAACTTCACAACTCACAAGACAAGTTTGAAAATGTATTTTATTAACCCTGGCCTGACGTTCTGGGCCCGGTGGTTCAAAACCTGGGTAACTTTATCCGGTGGTTAGGCCTATACGGCGGATAAATCTGCTATCCAGCGGATAGTTATCCAGCTAACAAAAATAGGTTGCACAAAGCCTGGATAGTGTGGTGGATAACTATCCGCGGATAGCTAGCTAACCATCGCGTGTAGCAGAGCGTGACACAGTTTGCGCAAGGTTTTGCACTCAAATGGCCTCCAGTTACCATGGTAAAGTATGCAGATTTTGAGTAAACAACGAACTGTGCGCACGCTAGCAGCTCGCGCTGGGTTTCAAAACAAATAAAAACAAATTCAGTGAAAACGAAACCATGCAGTTTCTGACAAAGCCCTGGATAACAAATTTAATATTGAATAATCTCTTCGTTTTCTTGATTTATTCTAAAATTGTGCTATTAAGACAAGAAAATATACAGATTATGCTAGCAGTGCTACTTTTGGAAAAAGGGCAAAAATTATGCTCAATTCCTCAGATTATGCCAAAAATTATGCTAGCACAATCGGCAAGAGCCTCGTGGGAGGCAACACCAGCCTGGTGTTGCCTCCCGCGGCTACAACTTTAGCTCGGCAACATTTGCAGATTATTGTAGTTTGTTGGACGTCGTCTTTTTTAAATCCACGGCTCCTCGTTTAGGAAGAAGTTCCTCAGTCTCATGTTGCCGTTCTGGAGCTTCTACTTCGGGACTTTCTCTGTTAGCATCCATCACCGTTTAACCAGAAACTAGTAGCGTGTTGTGCCTCCAGTGCAACTGCAACACAGTCCCCTGTCAAACAATGTTCTGCGACGCTTACGTTCCGCCGCGCGGCGTTCCCAACGTTGTGTACGCTACAGTACATACTCACCGGTATTACGGTATATGAAAAATTCATATAATAAAAAAAATAAACTACGGTATTCAGTATCGGTATGAACCGGTATACCACCCTGCACTATCCACAACTTTGTTTCAGTTGTTCTGATCACGGTACCGGCATCAGCGTCGGACCAACTCTGACTAAAACAATGGTACTGGGTAATGGTACTGTAGACTCTCAATTCTTCTTCATTGCTCTGAAAACCAGCAAACAGGAAGTCTCTCGATGCTGCCTTTCAACTTCCTGCTTTGAGTGAGGGAGCAGCTCTGGAGTCCCGCCGGTATAACGGAACCGGAACCTCGTCTCTAAAGGTTCTTTCAGTCACAACCCACAGTTCATGAGCAGATCAGACGGTAGGAACACAGACTGACCATGAAGTCTCAGACCAGTACCCAGTCTGCACTGCAGGAGGCGCTGGAGCAGGAGATAGACTGCTGCCCCGTGGCTGGGTCTTCTTCTCATCAGTTATGAACAGAACTGGTCCTGATGAAGTCCAGCTCCCACCTGGATCAGATCTACTACCAGTGATGGATATGGAGCACCTCAGTCTGCCAGTCCAGAGGCACAGCCCCGATATCAACGACATGCCACCCAGCTGACGAGTTAGGAGGACTCCACCCCCTAAAACCCTTCACCCTGAAGCTACGAACACGCGTGTACAATCATGGTTGACCATAGTATGACCCGGGCCTTTTACTGAAACCTCAAAACTGCATCAACGTTTCAGAAAAAGGGTTGAATACGTCTCTGATAAAAGCAGAGCTGAGAGCAACAAAACCTCCAGTGTGTCCAGCAACAGCTGCTGTACAAGCGTCCAAACATGGAGGCTGTGATAGACGTGGCAAACCCAGCTGACGGTGACGTCAGCAAGAAGACGCACCAGAAGATCCCGAAAGCTGGAGCAGATGTGGAGGGTGAAACCCAAAGTGTTTCCATGAACACCGGGGGCTGTGAGAGCCAATCAGCAGATTCCAGAAGGATCCTCGAACGCTGTAAACTGGAGGCTGGAGGTCTTTACAGGAGGAGGAAGACAAACAGGGACTCTGGGACGGATCAGCCGTGGGGGGGGAGACAACCAGATCAGCTGTGGGGGGGGGGACGGATCAGCCGTGAGGGGGGAGACAAACGGATCAGCCGTGGGGGGGAGACAAACGGATCAGCCGTGGGGGGGGAGACAAGAAACAAGGAGTGAGTAGTAGTCCGCCAGCAAACCTGGTGTGTGTTTGTGTTTGAGGTGGAGGAAAGGCCTTCTCACAATAATGATTCTGTTTTGACAAAAACTGAAGAGAGAAAGAGGGAGAGGGGGTGGGGGGGAAGGGGGGCCTCACATGGCAATGTTTAGGAGAAGTGCCTCAAATCAACACTGAGGAGGAGGAGGAGGAGGAGGAGGAGGAGGAGGGAGAGACTGATGGGAAGGGGGGGTTTTATGTTTCTCTCTCACCGATGCACACTAGGATGATCAAATGCAAGGTCAAAGGTCACGGCCCAGTTTGGTGCCAGTCACCAGTAACACAGCTGTGTGAGGGGGGGTGGGGGTGGGGGGTCGGGGTGATGATGCACAACAAGGAGCCAGAAAAGTCAGAAAACTATAGATGGATGCAGGTACCTGGAGGACAGGTCTCATCAGAGGACAGGTGTCATCAGAGGACAGGTGTCATCAGAGACATGAAGACCTGTCACTCAACAGGAGCTGCGTTTCCACTGGTGCTGATTTTCATCGTTGATGAGCGTCTGGATCATCAGGAGAACGACTCTTTACGGGCCCAAACAAACATGTTCCTGTCGTAGGATGAGTCCCCAGAGTCCTGGACGGGGGGGGGGGGGGACGTTGACCCGCTGACTGGACATCCATGTGTCTCCACCACGCCTGACACCAATCACCTTCTTTCACCCCCTTCTTTTCTAGCGTTAACGGACGGTGAAAGCAGCGCAGGAGCGCCACCAGGTGGTCTGGAACGGCAGCTCAGTCACCATAAATGGCGGACACACACCTGTTAATACTCAGACAGGCCGAGCAGGTCATCTTCTTTCTACCAGAACCCTAGAACTCCCAGTGGACCCGGATCAATACGTGGTGGAGCGCTCCTACACTTCCTTCAGAACCATTTAGCAGCTTTTATTGTATCATGGTTTAAAAAAAGAAGATGTAGCAACCTTTGAAACAAAGCACAGTTCCTTCCTGTGTGATAGCATCGCTCCTCCTCTCTCTCCTCAAACAGAGGACGAGTCCTGGTGTTGGCGCTTTACTGTAACGATCATAACGAGCGCTCTGTCAGCGTCAATGAGCCGGCTGAGTATCCGGTAGAGACACAGTTGTGGTTGAGAGAGGAAAGTGTTCCTGGTTCTATGACGGTGTAAACAGTGATGCATGATGGGAAAAAGGAAAAAAGTATTATATCAGCATAAAAGGTCTGCTGTGAGTATAATCCGACTATGGGAGGAATGATACATGGATGTGTTAACATCAGGGCCAACACCGCCTGAAAAAACCTCAAGCTGCCCACACGGGCATCACCAGCGACAGCAGCGGCGCCACCTTCAGGCTGCCAGGAGCCCAGTCAGTCAGTCAGTGTTAGAGGATGGTTATGATACCAGACACGTCTGCCATCACTGACCAGTCAACCTCTGACCAGTCTGACCAGTCAGTCTCTGACCAGTCAGTCTCTGACCAGTCAACCTCTGACCAGTCAACCTCTAACCAGTCTGACCAGTCAGCCTCTGACCAGTCAGTGACCAGTCAACCTCTAACCAGTCTGACCAGTCAGACCTCTGACCAGTCTGACCAGTCAACCTCTGACCAGTCTGACCAGTCAGTCTCTGACCAGTCTGACCAGTCAGTCTCTGACCAGTCAGTCTCTGACCAGTCAACCTCTAACCATTCTGACCAGTCTGACCAGTCCAGTCTGACCAGTCCAACCTCTGACCAGTCTGACCACCAGTCACCATCAGTCTCTGACCAGTCTGACCAGTCAGTCTCTGACCAGTCAGTCTCTGACCAGTCAACCTCTAACCAGTCTGACCAGTCAGCCTCTGACCAGTCAGTCTCTGACCAGTCAACCTCTGACCAGTCTGACCAGTCAACTTCTGACCAGTCTGACCAGTCAGTCTCTGACCAGTCTGACCAGTCAACCTCTGACCAGTCCGACCAGTCAGTCTCTGACCAGTCTGACCAGTCAACCTCTGACCAGTCAACCTCTGACCAGTCTGACCAGTCAGCCTCTGACCAGTCTGACCAGTCAACTTCTGACCAGTCAGCCTCTGACCAGTCAGCCTCTGACCAGTCAACCTCTGACCAGTCTGACCAGTCAGCCTCTGACCAGTCTGACTAGTCAGTCGGTCTCTGACCAGTCTGACCAGTCAACCTCTGACCAGTCCGACCAGTCAGTCTCTGACCAGTCTGACCAGTCAACTTCTGACCAGTCAACCTCTGACCAGTCTGACCAGTCAGCCTCTGACCAGTCTGACCAGTCAGTCTGACCAGTCTGACCAGTCTGACCAGTCAACCTCTGACCAGTCAGCCTCTGACCAGTCTGACCAGTCAGTCTCTGACCAGTCTGACCAGTCAACTTCTGACCAGTCAACCTCTGACCAGTCTGACCAGTCAGTCTCTGACCAGTCTGACCAGTCAACCTCTGACCAGTCAGCCTCTGACCAGTCTTACCAGTCAACTTCTGACCAGTCTAACCAGTCAGCCTCTGACCAGTCAACCTCTGACCAGTCTGACTAGTCAACCTCTGACCAGTCTAACCAGTCAGCCTCTGACCAGTCTGACCAGTCAGTCTCTGACCAGTCTGACCAGTCAACTTCTGACCAGTCAACCTCTGACCAGTCTGACCAGTCAGCCTCTGACCAGTCTGACCAGTCAGTCTCTGACTACTCTGACCAGTCAACTTCTGACCAGTCAGCCTCTGACCAGTCAGTCCAGTCTGACCAGTCAACCTCTGACCAGTCTGACCAGTCAGTCTCTGACCATTCTGACCAGTCACACCAGTCGACCAGTCACCTCTGACCAGTCTCTGACCTCTCTGACCAGTCTGACCAGTCAACCTCTGACCAGTCTCTGACCAGTCCCAGTCTGACCAGTCAACCTCTGACCAGTCTGACCAGTCAGTCCTCTGACCAGTCACCAGTCACCAGTCACCAGTCTCAACTCTGACCAGTCTGACCAGTCACCTCTGACCAGTCTCTGACCAGTCTGACCAGTCAACCTCTGACCAGTCTGACCAGTCACTCTCAGACCAGTCTGACCAGTCAACCTCTGACCAGTCCGACCAGTCAACATCTGACCAGTCTGACCAGTCAACCTCTGACCAGTCAACCTCTGACCAGTCTGACCAGTCAGTCTCTGACCAGTCTGACCAGTCAACTTCTGACCAGTCAACCTCTGACCAGTCTGACCAGTCAACCTCTGACCAGTCAACCTCTAACCAGTCAGCCACTGACCAGTCAACTTCTGACCAGTCTGACCTGCCAGTCTCTGACCAGTCTGACCAGTCAACCTCTGACCAGTCTGACCATCTCTGACCAGTCGACCAGTCTCTGACCAGTCTGACCAGTCAACCTCTGACCAGTCCCTGACCAGTCACCAGTCTGACTGACCAGTCACCTCTGACCAGTCTGACCTCGACCAGTCAACCTCTGACCAGTCCGACCAGTCAACATCTGACCAGTCTGACCAGTCAACCAGTCTGACCAGTCTGACCAACCTTCTGACCAGTCCAGTCATCTGACCAGTCTCCAGTCCACCTCTGACCAGTCTCTGCCATTCTGACCAGTCCCTCTGACCAGTCTGACCAGTCAACCTTCTGACCAGTCTGACCAGTCAGTCCTCTGACCAGTCTGACCAGTCAACTTGACCAGTCAACCTCTGACCAGTCTGACCAGTCACCTCTGACCAGTCTCAGTCTGACCAGTCACCAGTCACTTCTGACCAGTCTCTGACCAGTCAGTCCTGACCAGTCAACCAGTCTGACCAGTCTGACCAGTCAACCAGTCTCTGACCAGTCTGACCAGTCAGTCCTCTGACCCACATGACCAGTCTGACCAGTCAACCTCTGACCAGTCAACCTCTGACCAGTCATCTGACCAGTCAACTTCTGACCAGTCACGTCTGACCAGTCTCTGACCAGTCACCACCTCTGACCAGTCCCTCTCAGTCCCAGTCTGACCCAGTCCGACCAGTCTCCTCTGACCAGTCTGACCAGTCTGACCAGTCTGACCAGTCAACCTCTGACCAGTCAACCTCTGACCAGTCTGACCAGTCACCTCTGACCAGTCCAACCAAGTCCACCAGTCACCACCTCTGACCAGTCCGACCAGTCCAACTCTGACCAGTGACCATCAGTCAACCTTCTGACCAGTCTCACCAGTCAGTCTGACCAGTCTGACCAGTCAACTCTGACCATCTGACCAGTCAACCTCTGACCAGTCTGACCAGTCAACCTCTGACCAGTCAGACCTCTGACCATCTGACCAGTCACCTCTGACCAGTCTGACCAGTTCAACTTCTGACCAGTCACCAGTCAAACCTCTGACCAGTCTGACCAGTCAACTCTGACCAGTCCTCTGACCAGTCTGACCAGTCTGACCAGTCATCTGACCAGTCTGACCAGTCTGACCAGTCACCAACCTTCTGACCAGTCTGACCAGTCAACTTCTGACCAGTCTGACTTCTGACTAGTCAACTTCTGACCAGTCTCACCAGTCAACCTCTGACCAGTCTGACCAGTCAACATCTGACCAGTCTGACCAGTCAACCTCTGACCAGTCGACCAGTCAACTCTGACCAGTCAACCTCTGACCAGTCCGACCAGTCAAACCTCTGACCAGTCTGACCAGTCAACTCTGACTGACCAGTCACCAGTCAACCTCTGACCAGTCTGACCAGTCAACCTGACCAGTCTGACCAGTCTCTGACCAGTCTGAACCCTCTGACCAGTCTTCAACTCTGACCAGTCAGCCTCGACCAGTCTGACCAGTCAACTCTGACCAGTCTGACCAGTCAACTTCTGACCAGTCAACCTCTGACCAGTCTGACCAGTCAGTCTCTGACCAGTCTGACCAGTCAACCTCTGACCAGTCATCAACTCTGACCATTCTGACCAGTCAACTCTCTGACCAGTCAACCTCACCTCTGACCAGTCAGTCAACTCTGACCAGTCAGTCTGACCAGTCAGACCAGTCTGACCAGTCTCACCACCAGTCACCAGTCAACCAGTCTGACCAGTCTGACCAGTCTGACCAGTTCTCCAGTGACCAGTCAACCTGACCAGTCAACCTCTCTGACCAGTCAACCTCTGACCAGTCTGACCAGTCAGCCTCTGACCAGTCTGACCAGTCAGTCTCTGACTAGTCTGACCAGTCAACTTCTGACCAGTCAGCCTCTGACCAGTCAGCCTCTGACCAGTCAACCTCTGACCAGTCTGACCAGTCAGTCTCTGACCAGTCTGACCAGTCGACTTCTGACCAGTCAACCTCTGACCAGTCTGACCAGTTAGTCTCTGACCAGTCTGACCAGTCAACCTCTGACCAGTCAGCCTCTGACCAGTCCCCTGACCAGTCAACTTCTGACCAGTCTGACCAGTCAGTCTCTGACCAGTCACCTCTGACTAGTTTGACCAGTCAACTTCGACCAGTCTGACCAGTCAACCTCTGACCAGTCTGACCAGTCAACCTCTGACCAGTCAACCTCTGACCAGTCTGACCAGTCAACCTCTGACCAGTCTGACGAGTCAGTCTCTGACCAGTCTGACCAGTCAACCTCTGACCAGTCCGATCAGTCAACATCTGACCAGTCTGACCAGTCAACCTCTGACCAGTCAACCTCTGACCAGTCTGACCAGTCAGTCTCTGACCAGTCTGACCAGTCAACTTTCTGACCAGTCAACCTCTGACCAGTCAGTCATCTCTGACCAGTCACCAGTCTGACCAGTCAACCTCTGACCAGTCAGTCTGACCAGTCAGACCAGTCTGACCAGTCTCTGACCAGTCTGACCAGTCACCTCTGACCAGTCAACCTCTGACCACTCTGACCAGTCAACCTCTGACCAGTCTGACCAGTCCAGTCTGACCAGTCTGACCAGTCAACCTCTGACCAGTCCGACCAGTCAACTCTCTGACCAGTCAAGTCTGACCAGTCAAGTCCTCTGACCAGCCTCTGACCTCTGACCAGTCAACCTCTGACCAGTCCGACCAGTCAACATCTGACCAGTCTGACCAGTCAACTTCTGACCAGTCAGCCTCTGACCAGTCTGACCAGTCAACCTCTGACCAGTCCGACCAGTCAACATCTGACCAGTCTGACCAGTCAACCTCTGACCAGTCAACCTCTGACCAGTCTGACCAGTCAACTTCTGACTAGTCAACCTCTGACCAGTCAACCTCTGACCAGTCTGACCAGTCAGACTCTGACCAGTCTGACCAGTCAACTTCTGACCAGTCAACCTCTGACCAGTCTGACCAGTCAACCTCTGACCAGTCAACCTCTAACCAGTCAGCCTCTGACCAGTCTGACCAGTCAACTTCTGACCAGTCTGACCAGTCAGTCTCTGACCAGTCTGACCAGTCAACCTCTGACCAGTCAACCTCTGACCAGTCTGACCAGTCAGTCTCTGACCAGTCTGACCAGTCAATCTGACCAGTCTGACCAGTCACCATCTGACCAGTCTGACCAGTCAACCTCTGACCAGTCAGCCTCTGACCAGTCTGACCAGTCAACTTCTGACTAGTCAACTTCTGACCAGTCTCACCAGTCAACCTCTGACCAGTCCGACCAGTCAACATCTGACCAGTCTGACCAGTCAACCTCTGACCAGTCTGACCAGTCAACTTCTGACCAGTCAACCTCTGACCAGTCTGACCAGTCAACTTCTGACTAGTCAACTTCTGACCAGTCTCACCAGTCAACCTCTGACCAGTCAGTCAACTCACCAGTCTGACCAGTCAACCTCTGACCAGTCCGACAGTCAACATCGACTGACCAGTCAACCTCTGACCAGTCTGACCAGTCAACTTCTGACTAGTCAACTTCTGACCAGTCTCACCAGTCAACGTCTGACCAGTCCGACCAGTCAACATCTGACCAGTCCGACCAGTCAACATCCAGTCCGACCAGTCAACATCTGACCAGTCTGACCAGTCAACCTCTGACCAGTCAGCCTCTGACCAGTCTGACCAGTCAACCTCTGACCAGTCTGACCAGTCAACTTCTGACTAGTCAACTTCTGACCAGTCTCACCAGTCAACCTCTGACCAGTCCGACCAGTCAACATCTGACCAGTCTAACCAGTCAACCTCTGACCAGTCAACCTCTGACCAGTCTGACCAGTCAACCTCTGACCAGTCTGACCAGTCAACTTCTGACCAGTCAACTTCTGACTAGTCAACTTCTGACCAGTCTCACCAGTCAACCTCTGACCAGTCTGACTAGTCAACATCTGACCAGTCTGACCAATCAACCTCTGACCAGTCTGACCAGTCAACTTCTGACCAGTCAACCTCTGACCAGTTGGCCCAGTCCGACCAGTTAACCTCTGACCAGTCTGACCAGTCAACTTCTGACCAGTCAACTTCTGACCAGTCCGACCAGTAGAGGTGAGTATTGGCAAGGACCTCGTAAAACGATGTGCATCATGATACTTGGGTCACGATACGATATTATCACGATATCACAATATCACAATATCACTATATATTGTGATATTCTACCCAGTTGATATTCAAATTAAAAGTAGAGATGGAAAAATCAAGTTGCTGTATATGTTCATCAGATGATATTGATCATTCAGAGGACAAACTGAATCAAAACTATTTGCTTCAAAACAACCTATTTATCGTTTATTATTAGTGTTTTTGCACATTTAAATTTTAAACAATTTAAATGTGGAAATTAAACAACTTTCCAAAAAATCGATATTAGGAGCTGAAAAATTGATATAATATTGGGTGGCCGAAAATCGCGATGTATTGCCAAATCGATTTTTTTTCACACCCCTACCGACCAGTCTGACCAGTCTGACCAGTCTGACCAGTCTAAAGGAGCTCTGCAGCAAGTTTAGAGATGGTGAGTGCAAAGACGAGAAAAAAGAATGTCAAGCAAGAAGATGCTGAAGAGAAAATGTCAAAGTTTAAATGTCAAAGGAACTATATTGCTGTGTTACAGGTGTGTACTACATAACTATATTATACACCTGGGGGCGTGGCCAAACACTCAGCCTCAGACTCAAACATCTGGATCAGGCAGATGTTTAACTAACTTTCTCCTGTTGTGTCCTGAACTCACTCAAGGATCTGGTTCAAGTTGATTTTTTGTGAGGAAATATGCTTTGTGATAGGATAGCCTGTTGTGAGACACATATTTAGGTTGGCATCAGTGGGAGGAGCCTCATAAAAGTAGCTCCTCCCCTCAGTTCTGCATCACTCAGATTCCTAACAGAACCTGTTTAATGCTCTTCAGGTGTGAGTGAGCGACAGCGTAGAGTCCCACCTGCTCTCTTGGCCAAGCGAAGGTTGAGTAAGGGGGAGGAGGGGAGCGAGCGAGTGAATCCCTCCATCATCCTGCCGTCTGAGCCCTCTGGGTCGATGCCGCCGCCCCCTGCTGGAGCAGACAGGAAGCGTCAGATCTTCACGGACAGTCTGCAAAGACTCAGAGATGACGGGGCGGATGACACTGACCCATGTTGTTGCTCTTGCGACTCTTTCCTCCCAGCAGCATCTTCAGGCTGTTTCTGAACATGTTTGCTCCTGGGGGGGGGGGCAGGTCACCCACTTCCTGTTGACGGTCCCTGGAAGACAGCGGGACAGATGACATCATTTCCTGGACTCACAGTGTGGAGTAAAGTTTTTAGATGCATCTTCCTTTCACCTCAGAGTCTCTGCTGACAGGTTGATGGTTTGAAACCAGAGCTGTCTGGGTCGTTAATGACTGATACTGGACTGGTACTGGACTGATACTGGACTGGTACTGGTACTGGTACTGGTACTGGTTTGAAACCAGAGCTGTCTGGGTCGTTAATGACTGATACTGGACTGATACTGGACCGGTACTGGACTGGTACTGGACTGATACTGGACCGGTACTGGACTGGTACTGGTTTGAAACCAGAGCTGTCTGGGTCGTTAATGACTGATACTGGACTGATACTGGACTGGTACTGGTACTGGTACTGGTTTGAAACCAGAGCTGTCTGGGTCGTTAATGACTGATACTGGACTGATACTGGTACTGGTACTGGACTGGTACTGGTACTGGTACTGGTTTGAAACCAGAGCTGTCTGGGTCGTTAATGACTGATACTGGACTGATACTGGTACTGGTACTGGACTGGTACTGGTACTGGTACTGGTTTGAAACCAGAGCTGTCTGGGTCGTTAATGACTGATACTGGACTGATACTGGTACTGGTACTGGACTGGTACTGGTACTGGTACTGGTTTGAAACCAGAGCTGTCTGGGTCGTTAATGACTGATACTGGACTGATACTGGTACTGGTACTGGTACTGGTACTGGTACTGGTACTGGTTTGAAACCAGAGCTGTCTGGGTCGTTAATGACTGATACTGGACTGATACTGGTACTGGTACTGGTACTGGTACTGGTTTGAAACCAGAGCTGTCTGGGTCGTTAATGACTGATACTGGACTGATACTGGTACTGGTACTGGTACTGGTACTGGTACTGGTACTGGTTTGAAACCAGAGCTGTCTGGGTCGTTAATGACTGATACTGGACTGATACTGGTACTGGTACTGGTACTGGTACTGGTTTGAAACCAGAGCTGTCTGGGTCGTTAATGACTGATACTGGACTGGTACTGGACTGATACTGGACTGGTACTGGTACTGGTACTGGTTTGAAACCAGAGCTGTCTGGGTCGTTAATGACTGATACTGGACTGGTACTGGACCGGTACTGGTACTGGTACTGGTACTGGTACTGGTTTGAAACCAGAGCTGTCTGGGTCGTTAATGACTGATACTGGACTGGTACTGGACCGGTACTGGACTGGTACTGGTACTGGTTTGAAACCAGAGCTGTCTGGGTCGTTAATGACTGATACTGGACTGATACTGGACCGGTACTGGACTGGTACTGGACTGGTACTGGTACTGGTACTGATACTGGACCGGTACTGGTACTGGTACTGGTACTGGTTTGAAACCAGAGCTGTCTGGGTCGTTAATGACTGATACTGGACTGATACTGGACCGGTACTGGACTGGTACTGGTACTGGTTTGAAACCAGAGCTGTCTGGGTCGTTAATGACTGATACTGGACTGGTACTGGACTGATACTGGACTGGTACTGGTACTGGTACTGGTTTGAAACCAGAGCTGTCTGGGTCGTTAATGACTGATACTGGACTGATACTGGACCGGTACTGGACTGGTACTGGTACTGGTACTGGTTTGAAACCAGAGCTGTCTGGGTCGTTAATGACTGATACTGGACTGGTACTGGACTGGTACTGGTACTGGTTTGAAACCAGAGCTGTCTGGGTCGTTAATGACTGATACTGGACTGATACTGGACCGGTACTGGACTGGTACTGGACTGGTGCTGGACTGATACTGGACTGATACTGGACCGGTACTGGACTGGTACTGGTTTGAAACCAGAGCTGTCTGGGTTGTTAATGACTGATACTGGACTGGTACTGGACTGGTACTGGTACTGGTACTGGTACTGGTTTGAAACCAGAGCTGTCTGGGTCGTTAATGACTGATACTGGACTGATACTGGACTGGTACTGGACTGGTACTGGTACTGGTACTGGTACTGGTTTGAAACCAGAGCTGTCTGGGTCGTTAATGACTGATACTGGACTGGTACTGGTACTGGTACTGGTCTGAAACCAGAGCTGTCTGGGTCGTTAATGACTGATACTGGACTGATACTGGACTGATACTGGACTGGTACTGGTACTGGTTTGAAACCAGAGCTGTCTGGGTCGTTAATGACTGATACTGGACTGATACTGGTACTGGTTTGAAACCAGAGCTGTCTGGGTCGTTAATGACTGATACTGGACTGATACTGGACTGGTACTGGTACTGGTACTGGTCTGAAACCAGAGCTGTCTGGGTCGTTAATGACTGATACTGGACTGATACTGGACTGGTACTGGACTGGTACTGGTACTGGTACTGGTACTGGTCTGAAACCAGAGCTGTCTGGGTCGTTAATGACTGACTGGACCTTCAGCAGCTTTAAAGGCATCAGAAATAATGAAAATAACAACAGACTTTTAGAGTTCTGAGGAGACAGTGATGATGTTACAAACATGGACACTTCAACAGACATCAGTCACTTTAATCCTGTTTAGAAGAATTTCAGTATTTAATCATCATTTAACAAATATTTTAAATGAACATACATGTTTACTTCATATATTCTACAAGTAAAACATTTATTCAAACCTTAAAAAGCAACAACTATTTTTGATCTGTCATGTTTAAGCCTCTTTAAAACAGTTTTATATTATAACAGATCAGCTGACGGTAAAAATAAACACATTATTATTCAACTTTGTTATATGTAAATATACTGGACTGATACTGGTACTGGTACTGGACTGGTACTGGTACTGGTACTGGTACTGGTACTGGTCTGAAACCAGAGCTGTCTGGGTCGTTAATGACTGATACTGGACTGATACTGGACTGGTACTGGACTGGTACTGGTACTGGTACTGGTACTGGTCTGAAACCAGAGCTGTCTGGGTCGTTAATGACTGACTGGACCTTCAGCAGCTTTAAAGGCATCAGAAATAATGAAAATAACAACAGACTTTTAGAGTTCTGAGGAGACAGTGATGATGTTACAAACATGGACACTTCAACAGACATCATTCACTTTAATCCAGTTTAGAAGAATTTCAGTATTTAATCATCATTTAACAAATATTTTAAATGAACATACATGTTTACTTCATATATTCTACAAGTAAAACATTTATTCAAACCTTAAAAAGCAACAACTATTTTTGATCTGTCATGTTTAAGCCTCTTTAAAACAGTTTTATATTATAACAGATCAGCTGACGGTAAAAATAAACACATTATTATTCAACTTTGTTATGTGTAAATATACTGGACTGATACTGATACTGGTACTGGTACTGGTACTGGACTGGTACTGGTACTGGTACTGGTACTGGTACTGGTACTGGTACTGGTACTGGTACTGGTACTGGTACTGGTACTGGTACTGGACTGGTACTGGTACTGGTACTGGACTGGTACTGGTACTGGTACTGGTTTGAAACCAGAGCTGTCTGGGTCGTTAATGACTGATACTGGACTGGTACTGGTACTGGTACTGGTACTGGTCTGAAACCAGAGCTGTCTGGGTCGTTAATGACTGATACTGGACTGATACTGGACCGGTACTGGACTGGTACTGGTACTGGTACTGGTACTGGTTTGAAACCAGAGCTGTCTGGGTCGTTAATGACTGATACTGGACTGGTACTGGTACTGGTACTGGTACTGGTCTGAAACCAGAGCTGTCTGGGTCGTTAATGACTGATACTGGACTGATACTGGACGGGTACTGGACTGGTACTGGTACTGGTACTGGTCTGAAACCAGAGCTGTCTGGGTCGTTAATGACTGATACTGGACTGATACTGGACTGGTACTGGTACTGGTACTGGTCTGAAACCAGAGCTGTCTGGGTCGTTAATGACTGACTGGACCTTCAGCAGCTTTAAAGGCATCAGAAATAATGAAAATAACAACAGACTTTTAGAGTTCTGAGGAGACAGTGATGATGTTACAAACATGGACACTTCAACAGACATCAGTCACTTTAATCCTGTTTAGAAGAATTTCACTATTTAATCATCATTTAACAAATATTTTAAATGAACATACATGTTTACTTCATATATTCTACAAGTAAAAACAGATCTTTTATTCAAACCTTAAAAAGCAACAACTATTTTTGATCTGTCATGTTTAAGCCTCTTTAAAACAGTTTTATATTATAACAGATCAGCTGACGGTAAAAATAAACACATTATTATTCAACTTTGTTATATGTAAATATACTGGACTGATACTGGTACTGGTACTGGACTGGTACTGGTACTGGTACTGGTACTGGTCTGAAACCAGAGCTGTCTGGGTCGTTAATGACTGATACTGGACTGATACTGGACTGGTACTGGACTGGTACTGGTACTGATACTGGACTGGTACTGGACTGGACTGGTACTGGTACTGGTTTGAAACCAGAGCTGTCTGGGTCGTTAATGACTGATACTGGACTGGTACTGGACTGATACTGGACTGATACTGGTACTGATACTGGACTGGTACTGGACTGGACTGGTACTGGTACTGGTACTGGTACTGGTACTGGTACTGGTACTGGTACTGGTACTGGTACTGGTACTGGACTGGTACTGGTACTGGACTGGTACTGGTACTGGTACTGGTACTGGACTGGTACTGGACTGGTACTGGACTGGTACTGATACTGGTACTGATACTGGACTGATACTGGTACTGATACTGGACTGGTATTGGACTGGATTGGTACTGGTACTGGACTGGTACTGGACTGGTACTGATACTGGTACTGGTACTGGACTGATACTGGTACTGGTACTGGACTGATTACTGGTACTGGACTGGTACTGGACTGATTACTGGTACTGGACTGATACTGGACTGGTGCTGGACTGATACTGGACTGATACTGGTACTGGTACTGGACTGGTACTGGACTGATTACTGGTACTGGACTGATACTGGACTGGTGCTGGACTGATACTGGACTGATACTGGTACTGGTACTGGACTGGTACTGGACTGATACTGGTACTGGTACTGGACTGATTACTGGTACTGGACTGGTACTGGACTGATACTGGACTGATACTGGACTGGTACTGGACTGGTACTGGTACTGGTACTGGTTTGAAACCCGAGCTGTCTGGGTCGTTAATGACTGATACTGGACTGATACTGAACCGGTACTGGACTGGTACTGGTACTGGTACTGGTTTGAAACCAGAGCTGTCTGGGTCGTTAATGACTGATACTGGACTGATACTGGACTGGTACTGGACTGGTACTGGACTGGTACTGGACTGATTACTGGTACTGGACTGATACTGGACTGGTGCTGGACTGATGCTGGACTGGTACTGGACTGGTGCTGGACTGATACTGGTACTGGTACTGGTACTGGTACTGGACTGGTACTGGACTGATACTGGTACTGGTACTGGTACTGGTACTGGACTGGTACTCGACTGATACTGGTACTGGTACTGGTACTGGTACTGGACTGGTACTGGACTGGTACTGATACTGGTACTGGTACTGGACTGATACTGGTACTGGTACTGGTACTGGACTGATTACTGGTACTGGACTGGTACTGGACTGATTACTGGTACTGTACAGATACTGGACTGGTGCTGGACTGATACTGGACTGATACTGGTACTGGTACTGGACTGGTACTGGACTGATTACTGGTACTGGACTGATACTGGACTGGTGCTGGACTGATACTGGACTGATACTGGTACTGGTACTGGACTGGTACTGGACTGATACTGGTACTGGTACTGGACTGATTACTGGTACTGGACTGGTACTGGACTGATACTGGACTGATACTGGACTGGTACTGGACTGATTACTGGTACTGGACTGATACTGGACTGGTGCTGGACTGATGCTGGACTGGTACTGGACTGGTACTGGACTGATACTGGACTGGTACTGGACTGATACTGGACTGGTACTGGACTGGTACTGGTTTGAAACCCGAGCTGTCTGGGTCGTTAATGACTGATACTAGACTGATACTGAACCGGTACTGGACTGGTACTGGTACTGGTTTTAAACCAGAGCTGTCTGGGTCGTTAATGACTGATACTGGACTGATACTGAACCGGTACTGGACTGGTACTGGTACTGGTACTGGTTTGAAACCAGAGCTGTCTGGGTTGTTAATGACTGATACTGGACTGATACTGGACTGGTACTGGACTGGTACTGGACTGGTACTGGACTGAGTACTGGTACTGGACTGATACTGGACTGGTGCTGGACTGATGCTGGACTGGTACTGGACTGGTACTGGACTGATACTGGACTGGTACTGGACTGATACTGGACTGGTACTGGACTGATTACTGGTACTGGACTGATACTGGACTGGTGCTGGACTGATACTGGACTGGTCCTGATACTGGTACTGGACTGGTGCTGGACTGGTGCTGGACTGATACTGGACTGATACTGGACTGGTCCTGATACTGGTACTGGACTGGTGCTGGACTGGTACTGGACTGATACTGGACTGGTCCTGATACTGGTACTGGACTGGTGCTGGACTGTAACTAAACCTTCTGACAGATGTCTTCATTGGTCCTAATAATTTTCAGTTGGACTGTTATTCCATGTGGTTCAGGCTGGTGGTGGTGGAGCTGTTGGTGGTGGTGGTGGTGGTGGTGGAGCTGTTTGTGGTGGTGGTGGTGGTGGTGGTGGAGCTGTTGTTGTTGTTGTTGTTGGTGGTGGTAGTGGAGCTGTTTGGTGGTGGTGGTGGTGGTGGTGGAGCTGTTGTGTTGGTGGTGGTTGGTGGTTGGTGGTGGTGGAGGTTGTTGGTGGTTGGGTGGTGGAGTGTTGGGGGTGGTGTGGTGGTGGTGGTGGTGGAGGTTGGTGTGGGCGGTGGGGGGGGGGTGGTGGTTGGTGGTGGGGGGGGGGTTGGGTGGGGGTGGTGGGGGGGTGGTGGTGGTGGGTGAGGTTGGTGGTGGTGGTGGTGGTTGTTGGATGGTGGTGGTGGTGGTGGGGAGAGTGGGTGGTGGGGGGGGTGGTGGGGGAGGTGGGGTGGGTGTGGGGGTGGGGGGTGGTGGGTGGTGGGGTGGTGGGTGGGGTAGGAGAGGTGGTTGGTGGGTGGGTGGGGGTGGTGGGGTGGTGGTGGGGAGGGGGTTGGTGGGGGGGGGTGAGAGGGGGGGTGGTAGTGGTGGGTGGGGTGTTGTGGGGGTGGTGGGGGGGGTGGTGGGGGGGGGAGGGGGGGGTGGGTTGGGTGGTGGGGGAGGTGGGTGGTGGTGGAGCGTTGGTGGGGGGTGGGGGGGTGGTGGTTGGGGGTGTGGTGTTGGTGGTGGTGGGTGGAGCTGTTGGTGTGGGGGTGGTTGGTGTTGGTGGTGGTGGGTGGTGGTGGTGGTGGTGTCTGTTGTTTGTGGTGGTGTGTGGTGTTGGTGGAGTGGTGGTCTGTTGGTGGGTGGGGTAGATGGGGGGTTGTTGGGGTGGTGGAGCTGTTGGGGGGGGGTGGTGGTGGGGTGGGTGGAGAGTTGGGTGGGGGGGTGGAGGTGGTGGGTGTGGGGGTGTGGTGGGTGGTGGTGGTGGGGTGGTGTGGTGGTGGTGGTGGTGGTGGTGGTGGTGGTGGAGTGTTGTGGGGTGTGGTGTTGGTGGGGTGGTGGTGAGGTTAGGTGGTGAGTGGTTGGTGGTAGCTGGTGGAGCTGTTGGTGGTGGTGGTGGTGGGGTGGTGGTGGTTGAGTGAGGGGTGGTGGTTGTTGGTGGTGTGTGTTAGGGGAGTGGTTGGTGGTGGTGGTGGAGATGTTGGTTGTTGTGGTGTGGTGGTAGTGGAGATGTTGGTGGTGGTGGTGGTGGTGGTGGAGCTGTGGTGGTAGTGGCTGTGGAGATGTTGGTTTGTTGGATGGTGGTGGAGATGGTTTGGTTGGTTGTGTGGTGGGTGGTGTTGGGTGTTGTGGTGGGGGGTTGGTGAGTGTTTGTTGGTGTGGTTTGGTGGTTGGTGGTGGTGGTGGTGGGAGGTGGTGGAGCTGGTGGGGGTGGTGTTGGTGTTGGGGGTGTGGGGGGGGTGGGGTGGGGGTGGTGGTGGTGGTGGGGTGGTGGGGGGAGGGGGGGGGGTGGGGGGTGTGGGGTGGTGTGGGTTGGTGTGGTGGTGGTGGTGGTGGTGGTTGGGGGTGGTGGTGGTGGTGGTTGGAGGTGATGGTGGTGGTGGAGCTGTTGGTGTGGTGGTGGAGTGGTGAGTGGTGGGGGGTGTGGTGGGGGTGGTGGTGGTGGGTGGTGGTGGGTTGGTGGGGAAGATGTGGTGGTGGGGTGGTGGAGCTGTGGTGGGAGGGGGGGTGGTGGGGTGGGGGGGGGGGGGGGGTGGTGGTGGTGGTGGTGGAGCTTTGGTGGTGGTTGGTGTGGGTTGGTTGGTTGGTTGAGATGGGGGGTGGTGGTGGTGGTTGGTTGGGGGTAGTGTGGTGGTGGGGGGGTTGGTGGGCGGGGTGGTGGTGTAGTGGTGGTGGGTGTGGTGGTGGTTGTGGTGGGGGTGGTTGGTGTTGGTGGTGGTGAGGTTGGTGGTGGTGGTGGTTGGTGGTGGAGAGTGGTGGTGGGTTTGGTGGGGTGTGTGGGGGTGGATGGTTTGGTGGTGGTGTTGTTGGTGCGGGGTTGTGGTGGAGGGTTGGTGGTTGGTGGTTGGTGGGCTGGTGGTGTGTGGTGGTGTTGGTGGTGGTGGTGGTGCTGGTGTTGGAGATGTTGTGGTGTGGTGTTTGGTGTGTGTGTTGTGGTGTGGTGGTTGGTGGTGGTTTGTGGTGTGGTGGTGTGGTGGTGGTGGTGGAGATTGGTGGTGGTGGTGTTGGTGGTTGGTGGGTGGTGGTTGGTTGGTGTTGGTGGTTGTTGGTTGTTGGTTTGGTGGTGTGGTGGAGCTGTTGTTGGTTTTGTTGGTGGTGGTGGTGTGTTGGTGGTGGTTGGTGGGTGGTGGAGCTGTTGTTGGTTGGTTGTTGGTGGTGGGGGTGGTGGTGGGTGGTGGTGGTGGTGGTGGTGGTGGTGGTGTGTTGGTGGTGTGGTGTGGTGGTGGGGTGGTTGGTGGTGGTTGGTGGTGGTGGTGGTGGTGGTACTGGTGCTCGTTTGAAACTCATATTGTTCAGTAAAACAGCTGATGCTGCAGAATAATCGGACCACCTCCCTGTATAATCATTCCTCTCCAGCCTCTATTTTACTACAGTGGGACTTTCACACCCAAACCGCTGAGTGGTAATATTGTTGCTAAGCAACTATCTGCTGTTGCTAAGCAATGCCATAAAGAGGATGCATATTAGATGTATTCCTGTGCTGGTGTGTTTTCTGGTGTGAACGGATGCTTTGTGAAAAGTGAGACGACTATATTTAGACGGCAGTAAGAGCGTAAGTCATTTAATTAGAAAAACAAAGAGCCTCGTCTCTCCTTTACCCCTTCAGATGAAGCCACAGGGCCTTTTACTGGCATTCACATTAAAATCTGGATTGAAATGTCTCCTTTTGTTGGATAATCTGAGTGAAATCATCGGCGTGCTGGTCTCCGTAGCTCCTCCCACCTGAACCACAGCTGATCTGCTTCCAAACTGAAGATGAAACCTGTTTGTTTGTGTAGTTCAGGATGATCAGAGTCGCAGCAGCTACAGATGGCAGATAGAAAATAGAGCAGCCTTCACTGGATGGGCCCCGCCCCCCGCCGTCACCACACACACACACACACACACATGCACACAGAGAGTGTTTATGCTTTCATTAAACATACGAGCCAATCACAGCCTTAAGTGTGCGCATGCCGTTTCCATGGAGCAGATAAATGAAGTGTTTGCTTTACTTTTCAAGCTCACGTGTGTCTGAATTTAACAAACATTTTTTTACTAGAATATGTCCTCTGAAATAAACCTTTCCTCCCTCTTGACGGGACAATAACTCACTGTTCAGTGCGTCTGCTGGTTAACTAGGGATACACGATAACTATCGGGCCGATAACAAGGAAATTATGACGTCATCCCGATTACTCCGATATCACGACGAATAGTCCCCGATAACATATTATATTTCTGTCAACACAGCAGTGCCTCGCTCCCTCTGAGCCTTGAATGACCAGCAGTGAATGTTATGTTCAAGTGACGTCGGCATAATCAGAAAAACGATCACTCAATCAGGAAAATCAAGACTACCCCCTCATGCCAGAAAATCAACTTAAGTCATAATTTTGGTAGTTGCTGACTTGAATTGATATTTGCAGTATTTTCCCTCATGTTACACATAAAAAAAGAAAAAAATAGAAAAGGCTGAAAGAACGACTAGCAAACGAGGGAACGTGGGAATTTACGTTACACCTGAATGCAGCCTGCAGCACAGCGCTGATCACAACAAACATGGCGGCGTGGAACTTCGTTAAAGTTTCAGAAGAAGATAGTTTGGTGGTTATTTGTGACGAATCCTCCGAGTGAATTCTACGAGGAGGGAAGCACAAGCTTTAATACGTAAAACCTGATCAGCCACCTACAACATAACAATCACTTCCATGGAGTTTTGAAATCACGATAACGTGAGCTAACGGAAGCTAATGCTAACATGCACAAGCCAGCAGCAGTCTACCCTCCCCTCTCCCGCATTTCTCTCATCTAAAGCTTCATGAGATTAAAAAATAAAAAACAAAAACTACTGAACCTCATTTACTTTAATTAAAGGTATTAATTTAAATGGAACCACAAGCCAAAATCCTTTAAATGTTAATCTTTTTCAGTTAGTAATTCTGATGCATGTATTTCCATCAGTTCAAGGAGCCTTTATTTTTATATCAGTCAGTAATGAACCTTATTTAAGTTAATGTGAGATATCAAATAGGTTTGTTTGATAGCTTTAAGAAAATGTTTGAGAGGCTTGACAATAGTTTTATATTGGAAAAAATAAATATCTGTTCATTTAAAAAGTCCAAACTATTTTTGATTTTGTTCATAGTATTGATGTAATGATCTTAGGTATATGTGTGTGTTATCGGTTATCGGTATCGGTTTTAAAAACCGTTATGGTCCATCCTTAATCACAGCAGCTCCACTTGCAGTGGATGCAGATGCTTCCATTAGTTGTGTCGACACCAGAGAGCAGCTCAGTCTCTGTTTTGGAGCTGCTCTACATCTCTGTTGTTGATATTAGTCTGATCTGTTTCTCTGCCTGCATGTCCATCCAGCATCAGTTCCTTCTACACCCACTGGTGCTGCCTCCTGGAAACCAGATCAACCAGCACAGTGAACTGGAATGGCAGAAGACCACAGTTGAACATCTCCGTTCAGAAGATACTGAGCTCATTACCTGCTACTGCGTAACATCATGGATTACTTGGTTGTTCAGTTACTCCTTATCTACATTTTATTTTTCTGTAAACACGTGTTTACATTAAAAAACCAACTGAGAAAAGAAACTGTCTGCAGCCATGAAGTAGAAAATCTAAAGATGCTGTTGCCAAAGTACATAGCTGCCGACTACTGAGGCTGTCTTGGTATGATAATCAGAGAAATTGTGATTTTTTTTTTTTTTTGCTTGAGATGCACTAAAGGGAGATTTCTTTTTTTCACCAGTTGCTATTGTGAGATAGACCAAAAAGCCTGAGACTTGGCAACTAAGGTCACTGTAGCCGCAGTGTTTGGGCTAAAAAGTCCATTTAAGTAACATTTACGGTTCAGATGAACAAGCCTCCAACGCTGCAGTAGCACCAACTCTGACCATCAGTCATTCTGGAAATCCAGCATCATACTGGGACTTCCTCATACTGGGACTTCCTCATACTGGGACTTCCTAGCAGTGATCATAAAACAGTTGTATGTGAAATGTCACAAATAAAACAAATATATCTACTGTGGTTTTCTCTTCGTAGACTTCTTGGAAACTAAAGGAAAGGAACCATCAAATGCTGGCAATGATGAACATTATTGATCCTTGGTGCAGTTGTAAACTTCTGCTTTTAAAATCACGGCTGAAGCTCTTGCTCCTGTGAAAGTGCACGGCAAGGACAGTTAGACCGAACAAGACAATACTGCCCTCTGTGATGTCAGAGAGGCCAACATTAAAAAAAAAAAAAAACATTTTCAGCACCCTGAAAACCAAGCAGTTTGTGGACTGGTCAGGAAACACAGAAAAGCATGATGTGGCCCCTTCAAGAACCTTTCAGCCTTAAATATTACAGACGCCAGTATGACCAGTTAAGGAATAAGCTTTAATCTTTGTCTGAGAGAGAAGACCAGAAGGCATCCAGGTCCAGAAGCCTCATAAGTTCTGGTTCCTTGGATCTGAGACACACACAGAGCAGACGCTGGTTCAGCTAATGTGTGTCAGTGTGCTAATCCCTGACAGCGAGTGAGCAGGAATGATGGGATTGAGTCTACAAGGCCCCCCCCACCCCCACCCACAAACATGCATGATTGAACGGCTGCTCACATGTGAATGTAAGAAAGAAACACGTTGACGTTAGATGCAAATACTCTAAAATCAACTTTTACATCATTCAGGAGAAAAATGTTCAACTTCTCAGACATAAAAGCCTGATATGTATTTTTCTTTTTTTTTGGACATCTGACCGCTCAGAAGTGCAGAAGTGAGACACTGGGTCCTTTCTCGCTCCAGATTAGGGATATTACTGAGTGAGATGACCCAGAAGTAGCAGAGTGGCAGTCTTGATAAGAGGTGGCCAAATTTTACAAATGATGAAGATCTTAAAGATCTTAAATGCTTCCATCTTCTCCTTCAGTTCAGGAAAGACTGGACCTTCCTTTTGGTCACTTTCAAAGCTGCAGCAGATCGTTTCCATCCAGCCATGCTCACTGAAGTTCAGGGTGCACAGGGGAAGGTGGGAAAAACCTTGGGGGGTTCATGTTGGGGAGGTTTTTCTCGGGTTGGACTGAAAGGAGGGCGGGGGAGGAGATAGTCCTGGGTTTTGATTCTAATATCAGAAGAATTATGTCATTCAGAAATTAATCCATCTTTAAGATGGTGAGAATACAGGAATGACTTCTGTGTACAGTGACCTGTATGTCATGATAATTAAGCAATAAAACACTTTTATACAGTAAAAAAGGGTTAGGGTTATTTATATCACTCATTTCTCCTGATGTTATGGATGACAGTGACTCTGGACTAATTAAACATGTAGGCCGGGGTTGAATGTACTGAGAAAACATTTTGGGGGAATTTAGAAACTAAAGTGAAATCAATTTCAATAAATCTTTCCTGCAGCCACTACATGTCCTGCTGATCAGATGTAGCCCAGATCCCTCACAGCGATTTTATCGATTCTGCGATATATATCGATATTTTATTTCCCCAGAGAGTATCAATTTTTCAGCCGTGGGTATCGATATTTTAAGCTCCCTTCAAAACCCCCGTGTCCTGTCCATTAAGTTTCTAACAGGTTATCCAGAAGCTTCTTTCTCTTCCAGCTAGAGCTGAGCCAGTCAGGAGGATGGCGGCGAGTATAAACGCAGCGCCTGCGTGTTTAAAAGCAGATGTGTGGGAGCAGTTTGGGTTTAAAAAGAAAAAAAAAGTGAAGAGTTGGACAAAAGTATGGTGGTTTGCAAGCTGTGTCACACAAACGTGAAGTACTCTGGAAATACCACCAACCTGCGAGCCCACCTGAAATGTCACCACCCGGACAAGCTAATGCTAACTGAGAGCTAGCCCAAGAAGTTGCAGCGCGATCCGAAACAAATCACGCTGGACAGTTTCCATCTACTTTAACTAGGTCGCAGAAAATTACGGAGTCCATTGCTACTTTATTTGTCAGGATTTGAGACCGTATTCAGTGGTGGAAAACACCGGCTTTAAGGGCTGTGTTTACTCTCGCGGCAATGTGACGCCGGTACGCCGCAGTTACTTTTGATTTATACTCAATTTTGAAGCGCGTCTCCGCTATGTTATTCCACGCCACAACGCAAGAGGGACAATCACGAACTAGCTAAACTTACTAAACTTATCTCTTGTGTTTTTCCACTTCCTCACCGTCTCGGCCGTATCCAGACCCACATTCATCGCTATCTCCCTCCATGAATTACTAGAATATGTATCTTTGTAGTGTGGAGAACCAGAGTCGTACAGATGTGGGTACTTCCTCATTTCTTCGATGACGTGCTCTTTTCTACGAGGATGTAGAATTGACCAATCAGAGGCCTCCTTTCTCTCCTCTCTGCGTCACTGTCTGCGGTCACCTACCTTTCAGTTCAATTAATTCAAACAAAGTCATTGGAACACTCACAAGATGTCACCAAAATCACTTTGTCCTGTTAAAATCATTCAGGAAATGATGTAAATGTATCTTAAGACGAATAACGATGTATATCGTATCGTGAGCCGAGTATCGTGTATCGTATCGTGAGATTAGTGTATCGCTACATCCCCAGTCAGCCTCCAGAGACCTGTAGGTCTTCAGTTCCTCCAAAGATTCTGGAGTAAGTCCTTCAGATCATGTGTATAATCCTTTTTATCTGTCTGGACTGATCAGTTCCACTGTTTCCATGTACTTCTGCTTCTTTTCCTTCTGCTTTCTGCGGTGGTTTAGGTGTTGCTCTCTGGTGATTTTCATCGATTTCTGATGACTGGTAACTTGTAAACACACAACTGCGCTAGAACGAGTGAAGAGTGAAGTGACATTAGTGAATACCATCTATTTATTATTTATCCTATGTATTGAGTTGGAATGGGCCACGTTCTGGACCTCCATTGTTGAGGCAGCCAACCAGAGCTATGGCTGCAGGGTTGTCACTATAGCAGGTTCAAGGACTGCTATAGTGGCAGTCCTTGAACCTGGTGGTGGACACCCTGTGTGAAATAGCTTGGTTAGCTTGTGAAACTCTGGAAGGAGTTGACAGGTACCTGCAGGCCATGCGGGCTGCAGCCTCAATGGTTGCTGAGGCAAAAACTCGGGGGTGTGGGAGGAGTTTGGTGAGGCCACAGGAAGTGACTTTTGGTTGGCTCCAAGGAGATTTTGGCAAATCGTCACACAGCTCAGGTAGGGAAAGCAGTGCACCCACACTTTCTATAGTGAGTGGAATTATTGTCAGGCAATGGAAGGAATACCTCAAGGATCTTTTCAATTCCACCAGCACGTCTTCACAGAGGAAGTCGAGTCTGTGAGGAGCTGAGGTCATTGAGGTAGATGAGAATCAGCACTGTGGCAGGGCATTGGAGCTTGACAAAACCCTAACCCTGAGTTCCTCAAGGCTCTGGGTGTAATAGGCCTGTCTTCGATGACACACCTCGACAGCGTCGCATGGACCTTGGAACAGCACATCTGGACTGGCAGACTGTGGTGGTGGTTCACCTTTTTAAGAAGGGAGACCGGAGGGTGTGTTCCAGCTTCAGGGGAGTCACACTCCTGGTCAGGACCATGCCAAGGATGCTGGAGAACAGAGTCCAGTCGATAGTTCAATCTTGGATTCAGGAAGAGCAGTGCAGGTTCCATCCTGGTTGTGCAACACTGGACCAGCTCTGTACCGTCACTCGGGTCCCAGAGGGAAAATGGGAATTTGCCCAACCATTCCATATATAGTTTGTGGACTTGAAGAGGGCATTTGACCATATCTATCAGGGTGTCCTGTGTGTGTGTGTGTGGGGGGGGGGGGGTGCTACAGGAGTAAGGGGAACTGGGTCTGGTGTTATAGGCTGTCCAGTCCCTATATAAATACCGGTGATAAATTGGATTAGTTTCCAGTGAGAGTGGGACTCAAGGCTGACCATTGTCACCAATTCTGCACACAACTTTGTGTTGTTGAGATTTCAACATAAATATGGTCCTGTTAGCATCGCTGGGTGGAGATCTTCAGCACTCAGTAGAGCGGTTTACTGCCGAGTGGGAAGTGTCCGGCCGGCCAGTCTTTCTTCCGACCCTCACCTATGGTCAGGAATTGTTGGTGGTGACCTGAAGAATGAAATTGCGACTGAAATGAGCGTCCCAGGTGGACTCCCCCGTCGAGACGGGGTGAGAAGTTCGGTCATCCAGGAGAGACTCAGAATAGAGTCGCCACACCAAAAGAGGGCAGTTGAGGTGGTTTGGGAATCTGGTGTGGATGCCCCCTGAACATCTTGGGGGATCTGTTGTTGGACATATCCAGGAAGAGGGAGGTTTGGGCCTCTGCTTAAGCTGCTGCCTCCACAGCCCCGATTTGGATAAGTGGAAGTGAATGGACGGATGGACGGATCATTGCTATTTCCTGCAACAATCCTTGCTTCTATCTCAACGCTGGTCACTCCGAGCAGTCTTTTTGTGTGTACTTTGTTACATCGTTAAGATCTATTTTGATGAAACAACTGAGCTTGTTGGGACAAGTAGTCATGAGGGAGCCAAAACCCAGATCTAATAACTCAGAAGGTGGTTTCACCTGCTTAGGGTTAGAGCTGAAGGATGACCTGAGATCAGGTGAAGAATAAGGTTAGGCTAGTAATGTTTAAGGTTAGGGATAGAGTTTCAACTAGGGTATACAAAATTAATATGAGTTAGTGCAATGCCCAAATAAGGATAAGTGCACAAACTTGTGTGAAGACAGGTGTGCAGCAAGTCCAGCTATCAGATCTCTTTGTTAGCCAGCAGTTATAAAAGTCAAATCTCCACCAGTCAAACAGCAAGCAGCACTGTAACACCACAAAAGATTACGAGCAAAAATGTTTCCAAGCCAAAAGGAGGAAGGATGTCGGTGAGCAGGAAGATTGGCTGAGCTCTGCTGGGGAGTTATGAGATGAAGCTAAAGTGATGATTACCTACACGACCAGCTTTCTTGTGTTTTCTGTACCGTCCTAGAAACCTATGTGGCTCCTTCAGATGCTAAATACTGACATTTTTCACCAGCTATTTGTCAACTTTGTGTGTTTGGTACGGGGCAACTGGTGCACAGCAGACTTCACCAGAATCTTCTACATGAAAGCACCTCAGTGGTGCATTTAAAACAACAGACTGATGATGGTGCTGAGAGAAAACCAAAACAACGAAGCTAGGGCCATTGAAGCTGCTCGAAAGGGATGCAGAATTCAGTGGAAAACATGCCATGGTGGTGACTCACCGTATTTGGTATTATTAAAAATCCTCTGTAGCTGTGGTCCAGGGTACAAAACACAACAGACTTCTGTCTCCTCAGGGGTCTATTCATGGCGGCACGTCGACACCACTGGCTGTAAATGCTGGACACAACATCTGGACACTTGACCAATGGGTTTGTTACAGAGCATTTGAAGCCTGTTTCAGGTGGGAGAGGCGGGAGCAGCAGTGCCAAGAAGCCAGCTGGAGCACCACCACCACTGTGTTCAGCTATGCTAGTTTAGCTTTCGCTAGCCCAGGATGATAAGTGATATTTACTTTATTTTTTTGCCTCTGTGAGCAAATGCCACACCGTGGGCTTCGGCATGGAGAGAGTGCTCCGGTGGTGACGTGTGAAAATTATTGGGGCGGTTAGCACAGCTACGGTGAGCTCAGTCGGTCCTCGTTGTCTGTTAACATCGTCAACATGAGCACAAGAAAACATACGCTCCTGTCTGTGATCTGTTCAGCTCAGGAGACAATATAACACGAAGCACTGAGTTGCTAATCATAACACCAATGGCGACCTGTCAATCAAATAACATTTGAGCATCTGATTGGTCAGCTTTATTGCTTAATATAAAATTACCTGATGTGCTAGAAAAACATTCTGAATCTATCACTCCTGAAAAAAAAACATTCTTTTTTTTTTTTAACCAGGCTGTAAATATTATTAATTCTGCTGCACATTTGGCCCTTGTAACTTGGGGAATCAGTGGGGACTTGCTCTGTTTTGCAGCCGACATCTAGTGGTGGTTAGGGGAACTGCAAAAAGTGTACTTGCATTTGAAATGATGTAGAGGGAGAATTTAGGTGAAAGCTGCACTTTGCTTGTGTCGGTGCCAATATTTTAAGACATCAGCATACAACTGAGACACAGCAAAATCAAAGCTTGAAAAACATCGTCTTTAGTGTAGTTTTCAAATATCCAATGTTGATTCATGTCCCTTATAGAGGGGAAAAACGAACTAGTCTTATAAATTTAGTGGCTTTGTAATATCGTGAAACCCAAAGGCCGAATAAGGTTAAGAAAACCCTCTGTCATGTAGCATTAAATCTCTGAATTCAAGACTCATTAGGAATCTGTGTTTGTTTTAAAACAGACACATACGTCCTTTTTCCAAGCACTGACTCAATATCTTGATGTTAAAGCAGCACAAAGGACTTTTGTTCACACTGAAATATCAGTTTCAGTTTTATTCCAAGTAACATTTGCTTAGTTTTCAGAAATGTCACCTAGCTGTAGTGGGTTTTGCCTCCCTACGATCAATAAAACCAGTCAAAATATCGTTTCATGCTGTCATTTTACAGAACTGTATCAAACCTCAACAACATAATGAGCTCACACAGCTACAGTGGATATCATAAATGTGTCCAAGATTCAAAAAAGTAATTAAGAAAGAGACCAAAAAAGACAAAACAAAAAGTTTTAGACCCTGCTGTGAAAGTAACTTAACCTTAAACCTTTATTAAAATGTCTATGACGATGTTTTCATAAAATATCACTGACATATGGCACAAAAGATACCGTTTCAGCCAAGCCTGAGACAGCTCTGCTCAGAGTCTGGTTTTAGGGGGCGGAGTCAGAGAATACAGCCGTCTTCCTCTGAGAGTGACTCTTTTGAAATCGGTGTTGCGACTTCAAATTACTCACTTGGGAGGAACAGGAAATGCAGCAGGATTTGAGGCTGTGCAGAGATAAAGATCAGGGAGCTGGACAGTCTGGGTCTGTGATGTCATGGTGACAGTCTGGGTCTGTGATGTCATGGTGACAGTCTGGGTCTGTGATGTCATGGTGACAGTCTGGGTCTGTGATGTCATGGTGACAGTCTGGGTCTGTGATGTCAGTCTGGGTGATGTCATGGTGACAGTCTGGGTCTGTGATGTCATGGTGACAGTCTGGGTCTGTGATGTCATGGTGCTCTGCATATGTGAACGATGTAGTCAGACTTAGTCAGCTCCAAACAAAATGGCAGAACTGTGTTTTTCCATGATGTGACCATTATCTGTCATGACCGTGTTATTATCCAGCTAAGGTGAAGGTTTTGCATAAGTGTCTTACACACTTGTAAAATGTCTCCAGTTTGCCAACCAGACACCTGATCAACCACCAAACACCTGATCAACCACCAAACACCAGATCAACCACCAAACACCTGATCAAACCACCAAACACCAGATCAACCACTAAACACCTGATCAACCGCCAAACACCTGATCAACTGCCAAACACCTGATCAACCACCAAACACCTGATCAACCACTAAACACCTGATCAACAACAAAAAACACACCTGATCAAAACAAAACCCAAAACTGATCAACCACCAAACACTGATCAACAACCCAAACACCTGATCAACCACCAAAACACCTGATCAACCGCCAAACACCTGATCAACCGCCAAACACCTGATCAACCACCAAACACCTGATCAACAACCAAACACCTGATCAACACAAACACCTGATCAACAACCAAACACCTGATCAACCACAAACACCATGATCAACCACCAAAACCAACCTGATCAAACCACCAAACACCTGATCAACACCCAACACCTGATCAACCCACCATCACCACTGAAAAAACAAACCACTAACAAACAACAAACAACCTGGTCAACAACAAACAACCTGGTCAACACACCAAAACCAAACACTGATCAACCACTAAACACCTGGTCAACAACTAAACACCTGGTCAACAACCAAACACCTGGTCAACAACCAAACACCTGGTCAACAACCAAACACCTGATCAACCACTAAACACCTGGTCAACAACCAAACACCTGGTCAACAACCAAACACCTGGTCAACAACCAAACACCTGATCAACCACTAAACACCTGATCAACCACCAAACACCTGGTCAACAACCAAACACCTGGTAAACAACCAAACACCTGATCAACCACCAAACACCTGATCAACAACCAAACACCTGATCAACCACTAAACACCTGATCAACCACCAAACACCTGATCAACAACCAAACACCTGATCAGACATCAATCATCACTGCAGATTCCTCTGGAGTTATAGGAAAGTTCAACTTGGAAAAAAATTCAATAGATGTCAAAAGATTTCTATTAAAATGTAAAAGCTGTTTGACAAGTATGATGTCATTTTCCAGCCAGATTTTAAAATAAAGTGTCTTCTTCCTCTCAAGGACATTCTCATTGTTCCATATGTGATCAGAAGTATATCTCTTTTTCAAATAACAGCTTTGCCTTTGACAGTTAAACTCTTAAGCCACATGGTGAATTTCTTTAATTGTTCAATAATGGGGACAAAATTAGATACCACAGAATAAAACAGATGATGTGGTTACAGAAACGTCTCTGTCCTATTTAAAGTTTTTAGCTGTTCGGCTGAGTTCTTTGACTCCTTCCTCATCTGTAGTTCTTCTGTAGGACTTGCTGACGGACATGTTAGTCAGAGAAGACCAGATACAGGAAGTTGAGTCATCTCTGACGTTTCTGCTGCTATAATAGTTTAAAATATGTTTAAAAACCGCAAAAAAGTATCGAGACACTGCAGCGAAACAAGACAAAGGCTCAACTGTGGTCTTTCTGTTTCCTTCACAGCCTCTGGTCTCTGAACCGTAGTAAACAAACTGCTGGTGTTGTGCTATTTTTGGCTCGTAATTAGCGGCTAACAAGCTAACAACAACAAAACAAAAAGTCCGGTTTTCTCTGCATGGAACAGGAACTTTATTCTGGCACTGCAGGAACTTGTAACATCACACAGGTTGTATTGTTGGGCTCCTGTCGGTTAACAGAGAATGTAAATCTATACACGCTGGGCTGCTGTTGATGCTCACTCAGCGATGCCAGGTGGGAAATGTAGGATTATCGTACCAGAGACTCAAAATTATCGTATTTTGAGGGAAATGATCGTACATCTGTCGTAACCAAAATAACAAGCACAGTGATGCGCTATAGTCAAATATAATCACTCTAGTGTTAAATTGCGTCCCACAGGCGCTCACAGCTTTGTGGCGTAAGTACTGAATGGGTTAACAGCACCACATCAGTCCCAACTTACAGGTGCGTTAGACTAATGTGTCCCCCAAAAACAAATGAGAGGTGGGAACTAAGAGACAAATGATGAGGCCTGGAGGCGATTTTGGAGACTATTTTTTCCCTTGCTTTTTCTCTTCTGCTTAAACTCTGTTTAAATCTCGCTCGACTTCCTGATCTGGTCCTGACTGGGAGCGTCTCGTGGGCGGAGCTGACCATTCAGCCGATCATGCTAGTTGTTCTGAGACAAACACTCGTATCTCCCGTTCAGCAAAGTGTGATTGGCTGGAAACATGTCACATGGGAACAGATCCCTTCAGGGTTCACAAAAACTCTCCGGCAGACAGTTGCGGCAGGCAGTAATTTTGAAATGGTCAAATTATTGTACATTTGGACTTTTTTTTGATTATTGATCGTACATCGTACAGAGGTCCAAATTATCGTACGAATACGATAATTATCGTACACCTGGCAACGCTGTGCTCACTACACTTTTCATCTAACCCCGTTTTCTTCTGCCGTCCCACGACACACACACTACATTACCCATAAGGCCACATCATTACCCATAAGGCCACCTTCTTAAAGGGGCCAGGCTGGCTCACAACATTTCTTCGCTGTGAGAGAACGCGCACAACATCCTGTGATGTTTCTGCAATTTTTACTTGATTTTTTAAAAAAATATTATATATTTCTGAAAAATCTGTGAATAGCTGAAACCGTGAATTGGGGATCACTGTATAGTAATATAAAGACTACCACTGTTAACTCCTGTTATAAAACACCACAGATACAAAGAAACCATTTCATTTTTCTGAATCTATGACTGACCACATGTTCTCTGAAAGAATGTAACTAATAAAGCACATGCGACATTTCTAAATGTCCAAGTAACTATAAGGGGCTGCGTTGTTTTAGCTCTCAGTTTAATGATCTTCTGTTTTATATGCAATCAAATGGGAAGAAACCCTGAAGAAAAGAAATGCTGCTGTTGCTCAACAACCGGACTGAAACTGAACACAAGAAAAACCACGAAAACACGTAAAATCAAAGAGATGTGTGGGAAACGAAGAGTCACTGAGTCTGGAGCCAGTAAACCTGACTCAGCTCTGACGAGGAGGGAAGCTCAGTCATGGATGTGAGAGAGGAGGGTGGTGTTCAAATGATTACTGATTAACACACACACACACACACACACACACACACACACACACACACACACACACACACACCACACACACACACACACACACACACTCACACACACACACACACACGCACACACACACACACACACACACACACACACACACACACACACACACACACACACACACACCATCTGTCAGTTTCTTGTCCATCTGACCTCTAACTGCTCCTGGAACACAAACAGATGGTGTTTCTGTTTGTTTTTTCATCTGTAATCACAACATGATGAGGATGAGGATGATGAGGATGATGAGGATGATGATGATGATGATGATGAGGAGGATGAGGATGATGAGGATGATGATGATGAGGATGATGAGGATGAGGATGATGAGATGAGGAGATGAGGATGATGAGGATGATGAGGATGATGAGGATGATGATGATGATGATGATGATGATGATGATGATGATGATGAGGATGATGAGGATGATGAGATGATGAGGATGATGAGGATGATGAGGATGAGGATGATGAGGATGATGAGGATGATGAGATGATGAGGATGAGGATGATGAGGATGAGGATGATGAGGATGAGGATGATGAGGAGATGATGAGGATGATGAGGATGATGAGGATGATGAGGATGATGAGGATGATGAGGATGATGAGGATGATGAGGATGATGATGATGATGATGATGAGGATGATGAGGATGATGAGATGATGATGATGAGGATGAGGATGATGATGATGAGGAGGATGAGGATGAGGATGATGATGATGAGGATGATGAGGATGAGGATGATGAGGATGAGGATGATGAGGATGATGAGGATGAGGATGATGAGGATGATGAGGATGATGATGTCCTCCACCAACACCGGTAAAGTCTTTAGCGACCAGCCGCCAGGATGAGTCGTCTCAGCTCACTGATGTCACTCGTCCACAGCACAGATGGTCAAACTAATTACTGACAGATTTGGTTCTCATATCATCTCTAATCAACGACTTGAAACGGCAGCGATTGTTTTTACTAACAAAGCAACTGTGAGTTTAAAAGGCTGCTCTGGATTCAGTTACGCTCCAGATATTACATTTATAATAAAGATTAAGATTATATTCTGACAGTTCCAGTAACTCTTCTGAACTGAGCTCAATTAAAATTAACTGAGCTGAGGAAAAATAAAATTCTAACATTTTTATAATTTTGATGGTTTCATGGTTTGTCTTAATTGATGGGGAAAACATTACTGGAATATTTGAAGGTTTTTTTCAACCCACCACTGAACCCAGTAACTAGACGGCCCTGCTTGCTTTAGAAGCTTTATAGCTATTGTTATTTCCACTTTTTTTTTATGGATCACCCAAATAAAATCCATTTTATCCAGGGTGTGTTTATTGTTTCTTTATTTTAACCAAGTATGGTATTTATGATTTTAATCATTTTATGGTCTTTTTCTTTTCCATCACTCATATGTAATCTTATGTTTCTGATAACATGGTTTATATGTTTTTAATGCATTTTTCTCCTTTTTTTATTATTATTATCAGCACTTATTTATTTTTTCAGCACTTATTTTTAAATGTATAGAATATATTTATTCTTATTATTTTTAAGTGATTCAGGGGGCTTGGAATTTTAAATTATTTATTTTATTTAATTATCTAATTTTATACTTAAAACCATACTTCTACCTATGGACTGGGACCCTCGGTTACAGGGTCTGTAGTATTACTGCATTACTACTGCATTACATTCATTTGAACATTTCTTTTACTATATTTTAATTAGTAACATTTCATGGCATCGTCCCTGAGAGCCCCCAGAGTTCTCTCTTAGGAGAACTGTGCTTTTCTCTAACCCCTAACCGAACCCTAACCCGAACCCTAACCCCAAAACCCGAACCCGAAACCCGAAAACCCTAACCCGAAACCCGAACCCGAAAACCCGAACCAAAAACCCTGAACCCTAAAACCCGAACCCGAAACCCGAACCCCCGAAACCCTAAAAAAAAACCCGAAACCAACCCGAACCAACCCAAAAACCCAAAAACCCTAACCCGAAAAACCCGAAACCAAGAACCCTAAACCCGAAACCAAACCCTAACCCCGAAACCCTAACCGAAAAACCAAAAAACCCTAACCAACCGAACCCAAAACCCCGAACCCTAAAACCCGAAACCCGAAACCAACCCGAAAAAAGAAACCCTAAAACCCGAAGGAACCCCGAACCCGAACCGAAAACCCGAACCCTAAACCAACCCCGAACCCGAAAAACCGAAAACCCGGAACCCGAAAACCCTAAAAACAAAAAAAGAACCCTAAAAAACCCTAACGAACCCGAAAGAAACCCGAACCAAAACCCGAACCCAACCCGAACCCTAACAAACCCCGAACCAGAAAAACCCCCCCCGAACCCTAACCCTACCCGAAAACCCTAACCAGAACCCTAACCAAACCCTAGAACCCTAACCATAAAACCGAAACCCGAACCAAGAACCCCTAAAACCCTAAACCCGAAACCCCCGAAAACCCGAAACCCGAAACCCCGAACCAGAACCAACCGAACCCGAAACCCGAAACCCGAAACCCTAACCCAAACCCTAACCCGAAACCCCGAACCCTAAACCCTAAAAAGAACCCGAACCCGAAACCCGAAAATAAACCCGAAACCCGAAACCCGAAACCCGAAACCCGAACCGAAACCCGAAAAAGAACCCTAACCCGAACCCGAACCCTAACCAAAGAAACCCGAAAACCCTGAACCCGAACCCGAACCATAAACCCGAACCCGAAAAACCCGAACCCGAACCCGAAACCGAAAAACCCCGAACCAAAAACCCGAAAAAACCCAGAAACCCTAACCAAAACCCGAACCAACCCGAAACCCTGAACCAAACCCGAACCCCGAAAAAAAACCCTAAACCCTAACCCCGAAACCTAACCAAACCCTAACCCTAACCCTAACCAGAACCCGAAAAACCCGAAACCCGAACCCTAACCAGAACCCGAACCCGAACCAAAAAACCTAACCCCCTAAACCAGAACCTAACCCTAACCCGAACCCTAACCAAACCCGAAACCCGAACCGAAAACCAAAACCCGAACCCCGAAAACCCTAACCAACCCCTAAACCCCTAAAAAATAACCCTAACCCCCCTAACCCCGAAACCCGAAACCAAACCCGAACCAAACCCTAAACCTAACCCTAAAAACCCTAACCAAACCAAACCCCGAACCCTAAACCCTAAACCCGAACCCTAACCCTAACCCTAACCCCCTAACCCTAACCCCCTAAACCCTAAACCCTAACCCTAAACCCTAACCCCTAACCATAACCCCTAACCTCTAACCCTAAACCCTAAACCCTAACCCTAACCCTTTATTCAGACACATCTTTAGACAATCCATGATGTGAATGTTGGTGAAACCTCCAGGAGAGGAGGAGGTGAAGCCCCTGCAGCAGGACTCCTGCAGGAGGACACAGATGTGGAGCAACACTTCTAAACAGCCTCATCTTCCTTCTCTTGGGAAGTTCCTCCTTCCTGAAAGTTCTGTGGACTCCCGCCACTGGGCCACAGACAGGAAGGGCCTCAGAAACCCCGTCCTCCAGATGAAAACAGTCCCAGCAGACGCTGGTCCTTCATTCTGTCCTGCATCCGCTCTGACGGTGATTCAGGAAACAACCGACTTCTGTCAGCGCTTCAACCACAGTTAAATTCCAGATGCTTGGTCGTGTAATTATGTATCTAACAAGCGTCCACGTGGTTTCTGTGCTTTAATGGACTTTAACTGTCCAGCGACGAGTCAGTGAAACTGTCCTTCAACGTCTAGATGATCACGTTTGAGACGAGGCTGGTCTCGTTTCAGCAGAAGTGCTGCTGTAATGCAGTCGATGTGGTTATTATGGGCTGTCACACATGTGGCCCAGACCCCCCCCCACCAGCTGATTGACAGCTCTGGAGGTGACGTCCTTCTGAGACGACTGCTGATATTTGAATTCATGAATCAAACTATTTTAGTTTATGTTACGTAAATAAAATGATTCCTACATCCACATTAATACTCATTTTCAGGATGTCAGACACCGTGGGGTTTTTTCTGTACTTGTTTGGATGTTTCCAAACATAACTGATTGGAGGGGGACGTGACATCACAGATCAAAGCTGTCCGTCATCTCCATCTTTATCTTCAGTGGGCGACTCTGATCTGGTCTCAGTTCTTCGCTCCAACGATCCTCCACAGACCTGAACGTCTGGATGGATCTGCAGATTCCCTGATCAGAGGAACGTTCAGAGAGACAGAAATGATCAGGACGACATCGGAGCTGCACCGTTGATGAATCCAACATGTTTGACAGGTTGAATCTGGAATCATCAAAATGATCTTCCCTCATCAGTCTTTGGTTTGTCTTTTATCTAAAGAGATGTGATGAGTGATGTTTTCCTTTCTGTTTCTCCTCTGGATGAACTGGTTATTCCCTCCACTGGTTTCAAACTCAGCTTGTTCTTCCCTGATTCGCTGGCTGGAATCATGTGACCCTCGCTGGAAGATGACACAAACAGAGACGGGCCTTGATGACACAGAACGGTTAAGTACCGTGAACCTGATGGTTTTAGTGTCAGCCAACGTCTGCATTTCAGAAACTTCCACGTCCACAGGAGGAGAGCAGCTATCTGCAACGAAGGTTATTTCTGGCGGAGTTTTCAGCGCATTTCTACTCGTTCACACATTCAAGGATCCAAGAATTCAGGGATCTGAAGTTGAGACAGTGGAGTTGAGATGACGCATGAGTGATGGAGATCTGTTCCAGCACCAGAGCAGATGACTGAACCACAGTAACGAGGCTCCGCCCACAGGAGAGAAGGGGGCGTGAAGTCGAGTGTCTGGCTCCGCCCCTAAAACCAAACACCAAAAAGGAGCTTTTTGTACAGAATCTGTGGTATTTTGACCAACGGACGTTGCATTAATACGTCTGGAAACAGCCTCTTCTGAAACGTCTGATGCCTTTTTAAAATCAAACAGAGAGAAAATGTTCTAGAAACTCTACGTGTGGTCACGTTCTGTTTGCAGCACAGCTCGGTTATGATGGTCTGCATCGCTGAAGGCCTCCAGGAGGACGAGCTGCTCTATTTTATCTCCTGACTGCTGAGGATAGCAGGCCGCTGAAGGACACATTTAAAACCATATATCGGGATGCGGCTCTGTGACATCATCAGGAGATCATCCCGGACACCAGGCAGGTGCTGCGGTCCTCCGTCTCACCAGGTGAAACATGATACCAGGATATTAAATCAGTTTCCTCCTGCAGGAAGCCAGAACGATGAACTGAGCTCATCCACGACACTGCAGTTATCACGTTATATTTTTATTCTTTTGTCTTGTAGTATTCATCCAAACTGTTCAGGCAGAACATAAAAACAAACGTCTAAAATGATGGAGCGTTAAGAATGAAAAGAGGAACCTTCCAGACTGTCTTGTTTCCTTTCCTTCACGGTGGTGAGTCATCTAATTAAACTAATGAATGACGTGTTGACGGGGGCTTTTAATCAGCGCGGGGTTAAACCCGACTACCGGACAGGGTTAGACAGATTATTATGGGATAACGTCCATCTGCACTGACTCGCCCTCAGAAACACGTCTGACAGACGGGAGGATGGAGGGATGGAGGGATGGAGGGATGGGTTCCACTCATCCATCCATCATCTTTACCCTCCGGTCCAGATTCAGGGTCACAGCTCTGAGCGATTTTATCGATTCTGCGATATATATCGATATTTTATTTCCCCAGAGAGTATCGATTTTTCAGCCGCAGGTATCGATATTCTAAGCTTCTTTTATTCATTTTGTCCAGCATTTGCAAGCTGCCTGTCAGCCATATAATGTGGAATTGATGCTTTCAGATCAATTAATTCAAACAAAGTCATCGGAACACTCACAAGATGTCACCAAAATCACTTTGTCCCTTTAAAATCTTTCAGAAGATGATGTAAATGTATTGTAAGATAATATCGATATATATTATATCGTGAGCCGAATATCGTGTATCGTGTATCGTATCGTATCGCGAGATTAGTCACAGGGGTCTTATTTCTATAATTCACAACTAATCATCTCAAAGCTTTTCACACATATAAAAAGTTCTGTGTTTAAAAAGAGAATTAAATACAGTCAAATTTCTGTCCATGTTTTATCCTATTCATTTCAATTGAGTCCAAAGTGTAATGATAAAAGCAGCGTGGGGGGGGGGGGGGGGGGGGTGCTGTCAGGAGCCCCGGACTGACAAACATGGATTAGTGTACAGAGGGTGTACACACTAATCCAGTCACTTCCAAACAAAGGATTCCTGTTTCCTGCCAAAACAACTGAATCACCAGCTGCCTGGAACCCACATCCGGCCCAGTCCAGGCGCAAGATCACTTCCAGTCCTCCCAGTCCTCCCAGTCCTCCCAGTAACGGCCCAGTCCTCCCAGTAACGGCCCAGTCCAGGCGCAAGATCACTTCCAGTCCTCCCAGTCCTCCCAGTAACGGCCCAGTCCAGGCGCAAGATCACTTCCAGTCCTCCCAGTCCTCCCAGTAACGGCCCAGTCTGGCCCTTAAAACGCGCTGTTTCTCAGAGGAAAGGTTCTTCTGGACCGGAAAGTGATCCGGATCAGCGGGGGGTTCTGCGGGGTTCTGGTGCTGCTGGGTCCAGCATCTTCTCAGTGGAGCTCGGGTCCATCAGAATGTTCTACCGGCCCGCTGTCACGGTCCGATCCAGAAAACGGAACCGCTCCTCAGAAACGGTCCCGACGCGGCGGCGGCGCGCTCCGCTGTAACGGATACACACGCGCACGCGCTCAGAGAAACGATCAAACACGCGCACGCGGCTCGTTACCATAACAGCCCTCAGTCCCTCGTGCACGGACGGCACGCGCTCAGACGGCAGGCCTACCTCAGGTGTCCGCTCCCTCAGATCACCGGTCCGGTCCGGTTACCGTCCAGCCGTCGGTGCTTCCTCCTCCGTTAATCCCCGGCGGAAACCAGACTCGCTTCCCCGCGCGCCCCGCGTCCCCGTTCATTACCGGGAATCAGCATCCGCCCATCAGTGAACGGACGCGCACACCGCGACCGTGAATGTCCCTCCGCCGCTCCTGGAAGCTCCTCTGTCACCCCCCTCCCCCTCCCCCCGGGGGGGCGGGGGGAGGTGCTGCATTATTCATGAGAGGGGCGGGGCCAACGCGAGTGTGTAGAAGACAACAGCCGGCAGATGTCCGGTGGAGGAGGCGCGCGCAGGTGACGCAGGAGGACCTCTAGTGGTCAGAGGACCGCTGACCCACCTGATCATCTCCCAGAACCTCCATCGGTACCTGGTTGGACTCCTTCAGCCTGGTTCCTCTCTGACGTCAGAGGCCTCAGGGTTGGAGGATGGTTGCCACATTTATTTGAATATTTAGGTTTTATTGTTCTTAGTTCCATATTTGGTTCAGTTGTGCAGCTCTTCAGTGAACTTGTTGCTTCGTCTGAATAAACTCAGAGCTACGATTCTGGAGAGGTTCTGGTTCTCAGGAACTGTTCTGACTCTGTCATGTTTTAGACGAGTTAAAGTTAAATACTCACGAAACACAGAACAGAAACTGAAGTTATTAAAAATGAGGAAACCAAGACTGAACTAACAAACCTGAAGGTCTCATCAGCTGGTTTTATTCAGGTAAACAGTTAAAGGGGTCTTCATGAGATCTTTGGGACATTTAGGGTTAGCAGCTGTCAGGGTTGTTGCTATTCTAGAACAACGATGTCTTTATTTTCACAATGATGGATCTGAAGTAAAATAGATCTTTATAGTTTTATATTGAACCAACGGATTCATCCGGTTTTCTCCTGTTATCTGGAACAACAGGATTCAGATACAGATGTTTGGAGCATCAACACCACCTGCTGCTTTATGTTTGGTAGATTTCATTTTATTATTTTATTCTGGGTTTTGTTCTTCCAGTAACAATCTAGAAATGACGGTGAGGAGACTTGAACAGGTGAGGACGGCTGAAGGTGGATCAAAGAAAACATCAGATTTATAGATTTCTACTTCCAGAAACGTTGGGCTGATGTTTAAAACCCTCGTTTTATTCCATAAAGAACATTTGATTTCAGGGAAACTATTCGCCCACTTTGACTCTGATGGAGCTGCTCAGCCTCGATCCAGATGTTCTTGGACGTCCCAGCTTCACCCAGATGTTCTTTGATGTCCCAGCCTCCATCCAGATGTTCTTGGACGTCCCAGCTTCACCCAGATGTTCTTTAATGTCCCAGCCTCCATCCAGATGTTCTTGGACGTCCCAGCTTCATCCAGATGTTCTTGGACGTCCCAGCTTCACCCAGATGGTCTTGGACGTCCCAGCTTCACCCAGATGTTCTTTGATGTCCCAGCCTCCATCCAGATGTTCTTGGACGTCCCAGCTTCATCCAGATGTTCTTGGACGTCCCAGCTTCACCCAGATGTTCTTGGACATACCAGCTTCACCCAGATGTTCTTGGACGTCCCAGCTTCACCCAGATGTTCTTTCAGGTTCTTGGACGTCCCAGCTTCACCCAGATGTTTCTTGGACTCCAGCTTCACCCAGATGTTTGATTTTGGATGTCCCAGCGTCACCCAGATGTTCTTAGATGTCCCAGCTTCCCCCAGATGTTCTTGGAAGTACCAGTCTCCATCCAGATGTTCTTGGACGTCCCAGCTTCATCCAGATGATCTTGGACGTCCCAGCTTCACCCAGATGTTCTTAGAAGTACCAGTCTCCATCCAGATGTTCTTGGACGTCCCAGCTTCATCCAGATGATCTTGGACGTCCCAGCTTCACCCAGATGTTCTTGGACGTCCCAGCTTCACCCAGTTGTTCTTGGACATACCAGCTTCACCCAGATGTTCTTGGACGTACCAGTCTCCATCCAGATGTTCTTGGACGTCCCAGCTTCATCCAGATGATCTTGGACGTCCCAGTCTCCATCCAGATGTTCTTGGACGTCCCAGCTTCACCCAGATGTTCTTGGACATCCCAGCTTCACCCAGATGTTTGATTTTGGATGTCCCAGCGTCACCCAGATGTTCTTAGATGTCCCAGCTTCACCCAGATGTTCTTAGATGTCCCAGCTTCACCCAGATGTTCTTAGATGTCCCAGCTTCACCCAGATGTTCTTGGATGTCCCAGCTTCACTCAGATGTTCTTGGATGTTCCAGCTTCACCCAGATGTTCTTAGATGTCCCAGCTTCACCCAGATGTTCTTGGATGTCCCAGCTTCACCCAGATGTTCTTGGATGTTCCAACTTCACCCAGATGTTCTTGGACGTCCCAGCTTCACCCAGATGTTCTTGGACATCCCAGCTTCACCCAGATGTTTGATTTTGGATGTCCCAGCGTCACCCAGATGTTCTTAGATGTCCCAGCTTCACCCAGATGTTCTTAGATGTCCCAGCTGTTCTTGGATATCCCAGCTTCACCCAGATGTTCTTGGACGTCCCAGCTTCACCCAGATGTTCTTGGATATCCCAGCTTCACCCAGATGTCTTGGATGTTCAGCTTCACCCAGATGTTCTTGGATCCCAGCTCACCCAGATGTTCTTGGACGTCCACTTCACCAGATGTTCTGGATCCCAGCTTCACCCAGATGTTCTTGGACGTCCCAGCTTCACCCAGATGTTCTTGGACATCCCAGCTTCACCCAGATGTTTGATTTTGGATGTCCCAGCGTCACCCAGATGTTCTTAGATGTCCCAGCTTCACCCAGATGTTCTTAGATGTCCCAGCTTCACCCAGATGATCTTGGATGTCCCAGCTTCACCCAGATGTTCTTGGACATCCCATCTTCACCCAGATGTTCTTGGATGTTCCAGCTTCACCCAGATGTTCTTGGACATCCCAGCTTCACCCAGATGTCCTTGGACGTCCCAGCTTCACCCAGATGTTCTTGGACGTCCCAGCTTCACCCAGATGTTCTTGGACATCCCAGCTTCACCCAGATGTTTGATTTTGGATGTCCCAGCGTCACCCAGATGTTCTTAGATGTCCCAGCTTCACCCAGATGTTCTTAGATGTCCCAGCTTCACCCAGATGTGCTTGGATGTCCCAGCTTCACCCAGATGTTCTTGGACATCCCATCTTCACCCAGATGTTCTTGGATGTTCCAGCTTCACCCAGATGTTCTTGGACATCCCAGCTTCACCCAGATGTCCTTGGAAGTCCCAGCTTCACCCAGATGTTCTTGGACGTCCCAGCTTCACCCAGATGTTCTTGGACATCCCAGCTTCACCCAGATGTTTGATTTTGGATGTCCCAGCGTCACCCAGATGTTCTTAGATGTCCCAGCTTCACCCAGATGTTCTTGGGCATCCCAGCTTCACCCAGATGTTCTTGGACGTCCCAGCTTCACCCAGATGTTCTTGGATGTCCCAGCTTCACCCAGATGTCCTTGGACGTCCCAGCTTCACCCAGATGTCCTTGGACGTCCCAGCTTCATCCAGCTGTTCAGTATTTCTGTTGTTTTTGTCTTAATCTGCTCCTAACGAGGTCACATGTCTGTAATACGTCTCCAGTATATCGATGCTCACCAGCCTGAACTTTGTCTTCGATGAAAACTGAACCCAGGAATGACAGGCAGGTACAGAAATGCACATTTAAAGCTAGTTTGGGAGGTTTTCTCTCATTTTTAGAAGACTACATAAATGCTCTAGAAGCTCTTTTTCTACTGCAGCTTTCTTAGATCTTCATGAGATTTTAAATCGAGCTTTTTTTCTGCTGAAAACATGTTCTCGTGCAGAGGTGGAGGTCACGCCGCTCACCTGCTTCCTGTTGGCACCACTTCAGATCTGTTCTGATAATTAAAGGCGGGGTAAGTGATTCTACATCATTTCTAACCCAGAATGCTTTGTGTCCCGTGACCTCACTGTTAAACCAACCCAGCCTCCATACAGAACCCTGGCTCCACCAACTGAAACCATGAGGGAGGGAGGACCGCCCCCAAACCAAAGCTCATGATGGGGTGTGTCCTAAATAACTCTGGAGGAAGTGAGGGAGGAGCCTAAAACCCGTTATCCTTCCTTTAACCGTGATAACATGACATTTGTTCGTGAAGCCCAACGATGAGGCTCTTCACCTCCAGGACGTGGTGGATGTAGGGAGTCCAACAACATGGACCGGGGGGAGGAAGTTGGCTAATGGGGGCTGGGGGAGTCCTGGGACTAGTATTAACCCCTACAGGGAGACAAACCTCCACCTGGACATCAGACCAGAGTCTCCAGGTAGACGCTCATAGATCTGTGCTGGAAGCATCAACAGTCCAGAGCTGTGGGAGGAGCTGTGGGAGGAGCTGTGGGAGGAGCCTAAATGAAGGGATGCATTAACACATCAACACCAGATGATTTAATCCAGGAAGAGTCTCTGAGTTCACCTGGTTACCTGCAGATGCTCAAGGTCCAATTAGTCTTTTTATTCATTTACATGTGTTAAATCATATAATTTCTGTTTGATTAAAAAAAAAAAAGTATAATTCAATATCAAAATACATACATTTCACAATGAAAACACCTTTTTTTAAACCAAACTTCCTGTTTGTGTGTGAGATCATTTGTTTTAGAGGATTTTCTGTTACCTTCTTCAGTCAGAAGTTTATACTACTCAGATTAGCACACCTTTAAAACAACCTGGGTGATGATGTCACGGCTTTGGAAACTTCTGGCAGGTTGACTGACAACATCTGAGAGAACTGGAGGGAAACTTCAAACACACAAATACAGAAAATAAAAACCCAGCCAAGACACGTCCAGGTGCCTGAAGGTGCCGCGTTCACCTGTTCAGCTACACGCAGGTAAACCACCATGACTGCTGAGTCTGGGGGTCTCAGCGTGATGTTGGGGGGCTGCTCTGTAGCCACGTACAGAGGCTGCAGGTCCGATTCCCTGCAACCCTTTGGGTCTCAGAGACGAGCTGCTTTGGTGTGAATCAACCTCAGAACAAAATCAAAACACCTTTTGGTTGTAAGAGAGTCTTTATCAGAGGAACAGAAACCAGTCCTGGACTGGACTGAAGGACCACTCAGACATTACTGCAACAGAAACAGAACAACTGTGAAGTACGGCGGTGGCAGCATCATGATGTGGGGGTGTTCAGCTGCAGGAGGGACTGGTGGACTTCACTAGATAGATGACATCATGAGGAAAGAACATTCTGGAGAAACACTGAAGCAACATCTCAGACATCAGGAAGTTAAAGCTCGGACACTAATGGGTCTTCAGATGGACGATGACCCTGAACGCACCACCAGATTAGTTACTGAGAGGCTTCAGGACTACAGAGTCCATGTTCTGGAGTGGGCACCACAAGTCTGAAGTCTGAAGTAAAAGCTTTAGGGGTGCACGATAACTATCGGGCCAATAACAGGAAATTATCGCGATAATTATCGACGCGATAACTATCGGGCTGATAACAGGAAATTATGACTTCATCCCGATAAGTCCGATATCACGACGAATAGCCCCGATAACATTTATATTTCTGTCAACACAGCAGTGTCTCGCTCCCTCTGAGCCTTGAATGACCAGCAGTGAATGTTATGTTCAAGTAACGTAGGCATAATCAGAAAAACAATTTCTCAGTAAGGAAAATCAAGAATACCCCCTCATGCCAGAAAACAACTTGTTAAGTCAGGTCATAATTTTGGTAGTTGCTGACTTGAATTGATATTTGCAGTATTTTCACATGAAAAAATAGAAAAAATGGATAAGGGAGAAAGAACGACGAGCAAATGATGGAACGGAGGAATTTACATTACATCTTGAACGCAGCATTGCAGAACAGTGCGCTGAAACAAACAACATGGTGGCGATGGTGTAGAACTTCGTTCAAGTTTCAGAAGAAGATAGTTCACTGGTTATTAGTGACAAATGCTCCAAACAAAGGAGGGAAAAATAGTACAAGAAACATAACCATCGCTTTCATGGAGTTTTGAAATCACGTTAACGTGAGCTAACGTGAACAAGCCAGCAGCAAGTCAACCCCTCCCCTCTCCTCTCATCGCTATCATCTCTCTCGTCTAAAACGTCCACAAGATAAAAAAAACAAAACTACTAAACCTCATTTACTTTAATTAAAGGCATTCATTTGAATGGAACCACAAGCCAAAATGCTTTAAACGTAATTTTCTGTTACTATGGAGTGAACTTTTTCAGTTTATTTACACAGACAAGTCTAACTTGTGTCAGTACATTATGACCTGTGCATTATTTTTATTGTCATTGAGGAATTAATTTTTCAGTTAGTAATTCTGATAAATGTATTTCCATCAGTTCAAGGAGCCTTTATTTTTTATATCAGTCAGTAATGAACCTTATTTAAGTTGAATGTGAGATATCAAATAGGTTTGTTTGATAGCTTTATGAAAATGTTTTAGAGGCTTGTCAATAGTTTTTCAATGTAAAAAAAATAAAAATCTGTTCATTTAAAGAGTCAACACTATTTTTGATTTTGTTCATAGTATTGATGTAATGATCTTAGGTATATGTGTGTGTTATCGGTATCGGTTTTAATAAACAGTTATCGTGCATCCCTAAAAAGCTTACGTGTCTTTTTGATCCAGTGGATGTAAACCTCTGGTTTTACACACACACCCACACACCCACACACACACACACACACACACTCTTTAAAGGGGGGAACACAGAAACATGGAGGGCCAGTACCTGACAGCAGGGGGCAGTGTTGAGACAGTTTAAAGCCGTAGAAACTAAACAGCTCAGACATCTAGATGTTTGGCAGCAGGTGTAAACACAGGTGAGTTCAATATAACCTTCATGAAAGTAGAACCAGCTTTGGTTGAAACTGTCACCGAGAAGCAGACATCACGTCTACCTGCAGGTGCTCCTCCAGGTAACACAGCAGAGACACGCCCACCAGCACCTCTACAGTGATTTATGTCAATGAATAAAGCTCAAGTGAAGGTTTCTCGTTTGTCTCCGCCTCTTGAGGTTTGGGTTTATGGTGGCGTGACTGTAAATGGGCTGATAGCTGCACTGGGAAATAGAATTATATATATATATATATATATATTTATATCTACACACGTGTAGGAAAATAACTTTGGGGTTCAGTGTCTAACGTTCAACTTTTGTCACAGTCTCTGATACTGTATGTACACGACATGACATGATGACTCAGCGAATGAAATATGACTTCTGTCTTCTTCATACACGTCCAAGCACCACCTCCTCCACCTCCTCCACCTCCTCCTCCACCTCCACCTCCACCCTCCTTTACGCTTAACGTCAGCTGTTTATATGTGATGAAGACCAGAAAAACCAGTGACTTTGTGTTTTTTTGCATTTCAGGTATGGAGCATGACGTCTGAGCAAAAACCAGCCCCCCCACCACCACCCAGGTAATGCTTCAGAGTCATCAGTCCATCATCCAGGTGATGCTTGGCCCCGCCCCCGGTGCTGACTCATCAGCTCCCAGGTGAAGGATTCAGGAGAGGGGGGAGCGAGGAGAGTGCTGGGGAGGGACTGGTCCAGGGGACTGACTGGGACGGCAGCGTCCATGTTCTGTCTTGATCTCCTCTCTCTCTCCTTTTCCTTTCCCCCCTCCTTTCCCCCCCCCTGCTCCGTGGCCCTCCAGTCCCTCAGAGTTCTCCAGCATCTCCCGGATCAGAGGAGGCATGGAGCCGGGGATTTCCATCTTCAGCGAGATCACTCGCTCTGCTCCTGGAGGAGGGAGAGGAGAAGGAGGTCATCAGAGAGATGAGTTTTAACACGACAGCAGGCAAAGTATTTCCATTTTTAAATGGAACAGATAGTAAAAGTGTTCTCTTGAAAACGCCCTCCAACAGTGATTAATTCAGAACTTCAACAACAGGGTCATAATAATAATAACAATTACACCATTTCCAGAAAAAAGGGACACTGACTGAACGTGAAATCTCAACCAGTCATAGTTTATTCACATTAAACGTGGTGGGTTTCTGCTCCGCTGAGACAGAGATGGAGCAGTGGTTCAGGGAACAGGAGCATGCTGGGAAATCCTATCCAGCTCACACTGGCTCTCGTATGGCGGATTAGAGGGTGGAAATCTTACGAAACAAGACATTTTGGCATTTTAACAATTTCAATTTATTTGTTTAACAAACACGAGCCTCAGCAGCGTGTTGAAGAACCGTAGACAGCTGCTCCAGTCTGGCTCCTCCTCCTCCTGCTGGTCATCAGTCTGGCTCCTCCTCCTCCTGCTGGTCACCAGCCTGGCTCCTCCTCCTCCTGCTGGTCACCAGCCTGGCTCCTCCTCCTCCTGCTGGTCACCAGTCTGGCTCCTCCTCCTCCTGCTGGTCACCAGCCTGGCTCCTCCTCCTTCTGCTGGTCACCAGCCTGGCTCCTCCTCCTTCTGCTGGTCACCAGCCTGGCTCCTCCTCCTTCTGCTGGTCTCCAGTCTGGCTCCTCCTCCTCCTGCTGGTCATCAGTCTGGCTCCTCCTCCTCCTGCTGGTCACCAGTCTGGCTCCTCCTCCTCCTGCTGGTCACCAGTCTGGCTCCTCCTCCTCCTGCTGGTCTCTAGTCTGGCTCCTCCTCCTGCTGCTGGTCACCAGCCTGGCTCCTCCTCCTCCTGCTGGTCACCAGTCTGGCTCCTCCTCCTCCTGCTGGTCACCAGTCTGGCTCCTCCTCCTGGTCTGGTCTCCTCCTGCTGGTCACCAGTCTGGCTCCTCCTCCTCCTGCTGGTCACCAGTCTGGCTCCTCCTCCTCCTGCTGGTCACCAGTCTGGCTCCTCCTCCTCCTGCTGGTCACCAGTCTGGCTCCTCCTCCTCCTGCTGGTCTCTAGTCTGGCTCCTCCTCCTGCTGCTGGTCACCAGCCTGGCTCCTCCTCCTCCTGCTGGTCACCAGTCTGGCTCCTCCTCCTCCTGCTGGTCACCAGTCTGGCTCCTCCTCCTCCTGCTGGTCACCAGTCTGGCTCCTCCTCCTGCTGCTGGTCTCCAGCCTGGCTCCTCCTCCTCCTGCTGGTCTCCAGCCTGGCTCCTCCTCCTCCTGCTGGGCACCAGGGGCTCCTTCTCCTCCTGCTGGTCACCAGCCTGGCTCCTCCTCCTGCTGGACACCAGCCTAGCTCCTCCTCCTCCTGCTGCTGGTCTCCAGCCTGGCTCCTCCTCCTCCTGCTGGTCACCAGCCTGGCTCCACCTCCTGCTGGACACCAGCCTAGCTCCTCCTCCTCCTGCTGGGCACCAGGGGCTCCTCCTCCTCCTGCTGGGCACCAGGGGCTCCTCCTCCTGCTGGACACCAGCCTGGCTCCTCCTCCTCCTGCTGCCTCCTCCTGCCCCCAAGATGACAATGCTGCCTGCTGTAGCACTGGTTGGTAGCACTGGTTGGCACCACTGGTTGGTAGCACTGGTTGGTAGCACTGGTTGCACCACTGGTTGGCACCACTGGTTGGTACCACTGGTTGGTACCACTGGTTAGTACCACTGGTTGGTAGCACTGGTTGGCACCACTGGTTGGCACCACTGGTTGGTAGCACTGGTTGGCACCACTGGTTGGCACCACTGGTTGGTAGCACTGGTTGGCACCACTGGTTGGTAGCACTGGTTGGCAGCACTGGTTGGTACCACTGGTTGGCACCACTGGTTGGTAGCACTGGTTGGCAGCACTGGTTGGTACCACTGGTTGGCACCAATGGTTGGCACCACTGGTTGGTAGCACTGGTTGCACCACTGGTTGGCACCACTGGTTGGTAGCACTGGTTGGTAGCACTGGTTGGCACCACTGGTTGGCACCACTGGTTGGTAGCACTGGTTGGTAGCACTGGTTGGCACCACTGGTTGGCACCACTGGTTGGCAGCACTGGTTGGTAGCACTGGTTGGCACCACTGGTTGGTAGCACTGGTTGCACCACTGGTTGGCACCACTGGTTGGTAGCACTGGTTGGTAGCACTGGTTGGCACCAATGGTTGGCACCACTGGTTGGCAGCACTGGTTGGTAGCACTGGTTGCACCACTGGTTGGCACCACTGGTTGGTAGCACTGGTTGGTAGCACTGGTTGGTGGCACTGGTTGGTACAGGTTGGCACCACTGGTTGGTAGCACTGGTTGGTAGCACACCACTGGTTGGCACCACTGGTGGTAGCACTGGTTGCACTGCACTGGTTGGCAGCACTGGTTGGTAGCACTGGTTGGCACCACTGGTTGGTAGCACTGGTTGGTAGCACTGGTTGGCACCACTGGTTGGCACCACTGGTTGGTAGCACTGGTTGGCACCACTGGTTGGTAGCACTGGTTGGCAGCACTGGTTGGTACCACTGGTTGGCACCACTGGTTGGTAGCACTGGTTGGTACACTGGTGGGCACCACTGGTGGTGCACCGGTTGGCACCACTGGTTGGCAGCACTGGTTGGTAGCACTGGTTGGTAGCACTGGTTGGCAGCACTGGTTGGTAGCACTGGTTGGCAGGTGGTTGGCACTGGTTGGCACCCTGGTTGGCAGCACTGGTTGGCACTGGTTGGTGGTACACTGGTTGGTTAGCACTGGTTGGTAGCACTGGTAGTGGTTGGTAGCACTGGTTGGTAGCACTGGTGGTGGTTGGTAGCACTGGTTGGTAGCACTGGTAGTGGTTGGTAGCACTGGTTGGTAGCACTGGTTGGCACCACTGGTTGGTAGCACTGGTTGGTAGCACTGGTAGTGGTTGGTAGCACTGGTTGGTAGCACTGGTTGGTAGCACTGGTTGGCAGCACTGGTTGGTAGCACTGGTAGTGGTTGGTAGCACTGGTTGTGGTTGGTAGCACTGGTAGTGGTTGGTAGCACCGGTAGTGGTTCGTGGTAGCACCGGTAGTGGTTGGTAGCACTGGTTGGCAGCACTGGTTGGCACCTCTAGTTGGTAGCTGGTTGGTAGCACTGGTAGTGGTTGGTAGCACTGGTAGTGGTTGGTAGCACTGGTTGGTAGCACTGATAGTGGTTGGTAGCACTGGTAGTGGTTGGTAGCACTGGTTGGTAGCACTGGTAGTGGTTGGTAGCACTGGTAGTGGTTGGTAGCACTGGTAGTGGTTGGTAGCACTGGTTGGTAGCACTGGTAGTGGTCGGTAGCACTGGTAGTGGTCGGTAGCACTGGTAGTGGTCGGTAGCACTGGTTGGCACCACTGGTTGGTAGCACTGGTTGGTAGCACTGGTAGTGGTTGGTAGCACTGGTTGGTAGCACTGGTAGTGGTTGGTAGCACTGGTAGTGGTTGGTAGCACTGGTTGGTAGCACTGGTAGTGGTCGGTAGCACTGGTAGTGGTTGGTAGCACTGGTAGTGGTTGGTAACACTGGTTGGCACCACTGGTTGGTAGCACTGGTTGGTAGCACTGGTAGTGGTAGCACTGGTAGTGGTAGCACTGGTTGGTAGCACTGGTAGTGGTTGGTAGCACTGGTAGTGGTTGGTAGCACTGGTTGGTAGCACTGGTAGTGGTGGTAGCACTGGTAGTGGTTGGTAGCTGGTTAGCACTGGTAGTGGTTGGTAGCACTGGTGGTGGTTGGTAGCATGGTGGTTTGGTGGTAGCACTGGTTGGTAGCACTGGTTGGTAGCACTGGTAGTGGTTGGTAGCACTGGTAGTGGTTGGTAGCACTGGTTGGTAGCACTGGTAGTGGTTGGTAGCACTGGTAGTGGTTGGTAGCACTGGTGGGCAGCTGGTTGGGTGGGTTAGGTGGTGGTAGCACTGGTAGTGGTTGGTAGCACTGGTAGTGGTTGGTAACACTGGTTGGCACCACTGGTTGGTAGCACTGGTCGGTAGCACTGGTAGTGGTTGGTAGCACTGGTAGTGGTTGGTAGCACCGGTTGGCAACACTGGTTGGTAGCACTGGTAGTGGTCGGTAGCACTGGTAGTGGTTGGTAACACTGGTTGGCACCACTGGTTGGTAGCACTGGTTGGTAGCACTGGTTGGTAGCACTGGTAGTGGTCGGTAGCACTGGTAGTGGTTGGTAGCACTGGTAGTGGTTGGTAGCACTGGTTGGTAGCACTGGTAGTGGTTGGTAGCACTGGTTGGTAGCACTGGTAGTGGTTGGTAGCACTGGTAGTGGTTGGTAGCACTGGTAGTGGTTGGTAGCACTGGTAGTAGTTGGTAGCACTGGTAGTGGTTGGTAGCACTGGTTGGTAGCACTGGTTGGTAGCACTGGTTGGTAGCACTGGTTGGTAGCACTGGTTGGTAGCACTGGTTGCAGAGTTTCATCTTGACATCCGTCTGAACTGAGATGTCTCCTGTGATGACGACTCTCGTCCTTCCAGAGATGGAGATGCTGTCCAGTCTTCTCCTCACTTCGATGCTCCTCTCCCAGGGTTGCAGGCAGAATCTGGACTGAACATAACGTTCCTCCACATGTTCAGGACAGTTAAAAACCCATCTTTTATGGGTGTGACCCACATACTGGGTTCTGCTGCTGGTTCCTTTTAGAAACAAGCAGCCTGAAACAGCAGCATCAGATTTATTAGAGGAGCTTTGTTACATGAAAGAAATTATCTAACAAACACCAACTTTCTTGATTTTTGTGCTTAGTTTCCATTTATGGTTAGTGGCATAAACCAGCAAAACCTCTCTTTAGGTCAGATCTAATACAGTAATGCCCACACTTGGTGGTTAATGGGGGTCTGCCCTCAGTTTATCCAGAAGTTCCACTTTTTTGTCAGTTGTCATCATTTTGCGACGGCGTTTCGGTTCTCCAGAGGCACTTGGTGATGGGCCGCGTCCTTTGGGATCCATTTTGACTTTAAAACGGCACTAAACCTTCATCTCACGAGAGCCAGAGATGGGAGATGTGGGAACGTGTTTCAGCCAATCAGAGTACATACGACCGACGCCACAGTAATGCCCGTCTCAGCAGCCAATCACAGGCCTCGTTTTTAGTTCATGGGGCCTCACCTGTCGGCTCTTGTTGCTTCCTGACTCATTCTTGATGTGATGGGTTTCGCTTCAGCCTCGTGTGCTTCGTTTGAAGACCCCCTTTTTTTGCAGTGGCGCTCCTGGTGAGTCCTGAAGTCCCATCATTTAATGCAGATATCTAATGCCGGGTCCACCGAAGCGTTCAAGAGGAGTCGAGAGGTGTTTCATAAACCCCTGGCACTTCTGGAAACACGATCCGAAGCTCAAATCTGAGTTCTCACTGAATAAGGTCAACATTTCTAATTTATTTCCATGTTCAAAATGTAGTTTAAAGTATTGTGAGACAAGCCCATATAAGGTGTTCACATCCAGGAATGAGCAGCAGTGTTTCTGACCGCTCCTCGATCACAGCAGCCTCACACATGATCAGAGGAAACCTGTAAATAACTTCCAAGCACTGATGTTTCCAGATGTGCAGACTGTCCACTCCACAGGCACGAAGGAAACCGCAGACCATCAGAGACCATGAGCGCTCATAACAGCCTGGACAGTCCTTCGTCTCTTCGGTCCAGAGGACACGGCGATACAGTCTTCACCTTTACCTGAGGACACCTGTTCCATCTCAGTGTTGTCTCAGCCAAGACGCACAGAGATTTCTCTAAATTATCTAAATTTTAGACAGATTATTTATCGTAGATGATGATATATTTGCTGGTTTATGCTGAGGAACATTATTCTGACATGGTTTCATAACTTGTAAATGTATTTTTTTTGGTGAACCTCTGCTAATCTTTAATTCCAAGAGACTCAAACATGCCTTTTTCTTTTAAACCCAATAAAGTCACTGAGCAGCTGTCAGTTCATCTAAATAGCTGCAGGATGTTCCTCCAGATGTTTCTTTTTTATTACCACACACTGTTCCAGACTTTTGGCAGCTTTGTCCAAACTTCTGAGACGTCAAATTAAAAGTGGGCCGATAATTTTTCATGAAATAGTAGAAAACTTGTGTGTGAATAAATTAAGGGCTCATGAGGTTTATAAATGCTTTCTTTGTGTTTTTATTTCTGTTTTTGATCGCGTCCCTGTGTGTGAGGAGCTGGGCCTCATAAAACACAGAGACTTCTTCATAAAACCAGATGAGGGTATGTTCCTCCTCCTTAACTCACACCAGCTGTAGATCTGTCTGAGGTAGATCTGTCTGAGGCAGAACTGTCTGAGGCAGATCTGTCTGAGGCAGATCTGTCTGAGGCAGATCTGTCTGAGGTAGATCTGTCTGAGGCAGATGTCTCTGAGGCAGATCTGTCTGAGGCAGATCTGTCTGAGGTAGATCTGTCTGAGGTAGATCTGTCTGAGGCAGATCTGTCTGAGGCAGATCTGTCTGAGGCAGATCTGTCTGAGGCAGATCTGTCTGAGGCAGATCTGTCTGAGGCAGATCTGTCTGAGGCAGATCTGTCTGAGGCAGATCTGTCTGAGGTAGATCTGTCTGAGGCAGATCTGTCTGAGGCAGATCTGTCTGAGGCAGATCTGTCTGAGGCAGATCTGTCTGAGGCAGATCTGTCTGAGGCAGATCTGTCTGAGGCAGATCTGTCTGAGGCAGATCTGTCTGAGGCAGATCTGTCTGAGGTAGATGTGTCTGAGGCAGATCTGTCTGAGGCAGATCTGTCTGAGGTATCTGTCTGAGGTAACTCTGGTCCCGTGCTCCAAGCTTTTGTCTCATGCTAGAAAAGTGTCTTCCTCATGAGCCTGTATAATTAAGCAGCATCTGTCCTCCACATGGACCAACCACTGGTTCTCCATCAGCCTCAGATGTGTGTCTGTCTTCGTTCCTGAGCAGAAATCGTCCAACACATCTGTCCCACTCGTCCCCACCTCTGACAGAACATTTGGTTTCTCCTGCTACTACAACCTGTAGTGCTTTAAGTCAGTGGTTCTCAACTGGTGGGTCGCGACCCAAAAGTGGGTCTCCTTAACAGTAGATGGCGATAATGCTCTGTAATACGAGTTGACATCCGCCAGTTCACACCATAGAAAAAGACCTGCAACGTTTGTTTACATATGTTGAGCATGAAAATACAACGAAGAATATATGACATATGGATTTTCTGATATTGATATATATATATATATATAGATATATATAGATATATATATTATATATTTATATATATATATATATATATATATATATATATATATATATATATATATATATATATATATATATAGGGCTGTCAATTTCTCAAAATAATTAATCAGATTAATCGCATGACTGTCAATAGTTAATCATGATTAATCGCAAATTAATCGCATATTTTTATCTGTTCTAAATCTACCTTATACAGATCTTTTTCAAGTTGTATTACTCTTATTAATACGAGTCCTGACTAGAACCAGGAAATACGACCATATTAGTCCAGTCCTGAGGTCTCTGCACTGGTCCTGACTAGAACCAGGAAATATGACCATATTAGTCCAGTCCTGAGGTCTCTGGCTTCCTGTCACTCAGAGAATAGACTTTAAAACAGCTCTACTTGTCTTCAAGTCTCTTCATGGCCCCAAAGTCCATCTCTGACATGTTAGATCCATATGAACCAACCTGGACTCTGAGAACCTCAGGTAGTGGTCTCCTGCTGGTGTCCAGAGTCAGGACTAAACAAGGTGAAGCTGCATTTCAGTTTTATGCTCCTAAAATCTGGACCAGTCTTCTAGAAGATGTTAGACAGACCTGAACTCTGACAATGTTCAGATCAAGACTGAAAACAGTTCTGTTTAGATGTGAAGATGATGACTGGAAGGATTTTATCTGCACTCTTCATTTTTTATTTAAATAATTAATTTTTTTATTAATTAATTTTATTTATTATTGATTATTTTTATGCTTGTATGGAATGATTCTATTTGCCTTCTTGTGATTTTATGCATCTGTAAAGCACTTTGAATTGCCTTGTGTACGAATTGTGTTCTACAAATAAAGTTGCCTTGCCTAATATGAGAGTACACAAAAGCAAAAAAAAAACAAATGCATGTTTATTTATTGCTACAATGCCAAATCCATTATATATTAATATATATATATATATACTCAATATTTTCTCTTATGTTCTTCAAACAAAATATTTTCATGGTTTGCTTTAAACGGGGGGGGGGGGGGGGGGGGGGGGGGGGGGGGGGGGGGGGGGGGGTCTCTTCATCAGCGCTCTCATTAACCAACAAGTGATATTTCAGTAGTCGGACTCCGGTGGTAACTAAATTCACATTGACAGTAAACACAAACAACATTTATCTTGTGGAGTTAGCCATCAGGCAAGGTTTTGAAGCTGAACTTACCATTCAACATAGTATCTTTTGTATCCATTTTATCCCAGCTACTGCTAACGGAGGATTGTTTACGTCTGTCTGTCTGCGGCATGGACGTCCACGTCAGTGCATGGCTTCCTGTTTTGACAGGACTACGGAGGACTACAGGACTACAACTACGGCGGGGCCCAAGGCTCATTAAACCTACTCTCCTCTCTACTATTGTACATCAACGGCCAGGCTAAGGCTCGCGTTAATCCGCGTTAAAAAAATTAGTTGCGTTAAAATGATTTTGCGTTAATCACGCGTTAACGCGTTAACTTTGACAGCCCTAATATATATATATATATATATATATATATTCATATATATTTATATATATATGTTAAATATGATTGTTACTGAAATGTTCTGATCATTATGCCAGCCTTAGGATTAATACTTGAATAAGTGAATAGATAATTTTATAAAGAAATTGTTAGTGGTTCAGTGAGTGGTTATTCAGCTAAAACTATATATTTTGATTCTTTTTTAAACTTCTGCTCAGTGGTTGCACTGTTTTATTTCATGTTTGTGCATAAAAGCACTGTTGAGTCTTAAAAATAGCTGTTACTGAAATGTTGTGTTTGTTATGTCGAGTCTTATGATTAATGCTTAAATAAGTGACTAGATAGTTTTAATAGGAAATTGTTATATATTCAGGAAGTGGCAACTCAGCAAATGCTACATATTTGAGTTCTTTTTGAAACTACTGCTCAGTGGTTGCACTTTTTTATTTCATGTTTGTGCATGTTGAGTCTGTTATAAAAGGCTGAAGTTACTGAAGTGAAGTGTTTTGGATTTAATTAAAATGCAGCTTATTCAGCATCAAAGGGAATATTTCCCACTTGAAGCCATTTTGGTTTTGCTATTTTGGTTTTTGCTGATTCAAACTGCACGATCTCTTCATTCAATAAATTTGAGAAGTTGGAAATCTTCCTTGACTTGGGTCACGGCTTGTCATTAAGGGTGATGGTGGGTCCTGAAGCCAGACCAGTTGAGAACCACTGATCTAAGTTAATTAATACCAGCTCCTATGATACCGTCAGATACCATCACTGACTTCAGGACTGGATTTAAGGTTCTTCTGAATAAAGGTACACAGAGCGAGTGGCTGAGTGTTTCTTACCCTTCACACTGATGCTCCTGAGATCAGTAATCTTCATCAGTATCTTGGGGAACATGCAAGGCTTGTCGGGCCTCCTCCTCCTCACATAGATCTACAAACACAGAAACATTGTGGTAGAAATTCAGGAGTGCATGAAAAGCTTGGGTTCGTTACGACTATCGTTCACGAGCGCGGTGATTATCATGCACCCACTGGTCACTTCATGTTGTTGCTGCAGGTAAGTCACACGGCAACACGATGAAGCTCACGGGTCAGGATGACCTGCTGACATTCAAACGAAGCATCAGAGTGAGTCAGAAGTGATCCAGAGCAGCACAGAGTAGCTCTTTGGGTCCATCTACATACGTGGTGGTGGAGTCGCTTTTACCATGCAAAGATTTACTTCTGTTTGGTTTCTTACTGGGTCACTCTTTCATTTTGTCTCCAGTAATTATACAGAGCTAGAGTACAGCTCAGGTCCACCTGGATGGGAGTCCAGGTGGAGTCCAGAGACAGAAGACCGCCGCAACACCTCCTAAAGGCAAGCAAGTATTCCTTTAAAATGAAACTGAAACCTAAATGTTAAAATGTTACTTCAACAGGAACAAAAATCCATTGTGCTTCTTTAAGTAACTTTGAATCCAACAGGCTGGTGGGAATATTAACGAAGCTGTTCATCTGCTGAGACTGTCACCACAAACCATCTCCAGCATTTCCAGGGAATGACCCATCCACCAGTCCATTATCTCTGCCCACTTAATCCTATGTAGGGTCACGGGGATCTGCTGGAGCCCATCCCTGCTCAGATAATGACCCATCAAGAGAAAATATTCAGTGAGTGATATCAGAGCTCAGAGTGGTCAGACTAGTTTAAGGTCATCAGGACCAAAATAGCCCCTTGTTACAACAAAGGTACAAATAAACTGAATGAGCCAGATGTCCAACTTTGGAGAAGATCTGCAACCACCAGAGTTGCGTCAGTTCACACATGTCCACCAAAACTGGACAGTCACAAAGCTCAGATCACCTCAAGCTGCTTTCATGAGCATGACAATGAGGACACCGCCTCCACAGTCTCCAGATCTGTCCAGCAGAGCTGCATGTGGTGGAGCAGGAGATCCTCGTCATGGATGTGAACCTGACAACTCTGCAGCAACTCTGTCAGGCCATCGTATCAACATGGACCATGATTCCTGGGGAGTGTTTCCAGAAACCTGCTGAATCTATGCAGAGAGAATGATGGCAGGTCTGAAGGTAAAATCAGCTCTAATCCGGTCCTGGTATGGTGTACCTGATAACCTGACTATACAGGTGCTGGTCATAAAATTAAAATATCATGGAAAAGTAGATTTATTTCAGTAATTCCATTCAAAAGGTGAAACCTGTATATCAAATTCATCGATTACACACATTTTGTTTAATATTGATTATTATAACTGACAACTAATGAAAATCCCAAATTCAACATCCCAGAAAATTAGAATATTGTGGAAAGGTTCAATATTGAAGCCACGCCCTAATCAGCTCATTAACCCAAAACACCTGCAAAGGCCTTTAAATGGTCTCTCATCTAGTTCTGCAGGCTACACAATCACGGGGAAGACTGCTGACCTGACGGTCGTCCAGAAGACAACCATTGACACCTTACACAAGGAGGGCAAGACACCAAAGGTCATTGCAGAAGAGGCTGGCTGTTCACAGAGCTCTGAGTCCGAGCACATTAATAGAGAGGCAAAGGGAAGGAAAAGATGTGGCAGGAAAAAGTCTACAAGCAGTCAGGATAACCGTGCCCTGGAGAGGATTGTGAAATAAAACCCTTTCAAAAATGTCGGGGGGAGATTCACAAAGAGTGGACTGCAGCTGGAGTCATGCTTCAAGAACATCCAGGCAGACGTATGCAGGACAAGTGTTTCAGCTGTCACATTCCTGGCATTAAGCCACTCTTGAACAAGAGACGGCGTCAGAAGCGTCTCCCTGGGCGAAAGACAAAAAGGACTGGACTGCTTCTGACTGGTCCAAAGCTATGTTCTCTGAAAGCAAATTCTGCAATGTCGTTTGGAAATCAAGGTCCCAGAGTCTGGAGGGAGAGAGGAGAGGCCCTGAATCCTCGTTGCTTGAGGTCGAGTGTAAAGTTTCCACAGTCAGTGATGGTTCGGGTGCCATGTCATCTGCTGGTGTTGCTCCAATGTGTTTTCTTCGGTCCGAGGTCAACGCAGCCGTCTACCAGGAAGTACTTCATGCTTCCTGCTGATGACCAACTTCATGGAGTTCATTTTCCAACAGGAGTTAGCGCCTGCACACAGTGACAAAGCTACCAGTACCTGGTTGAAGGACCATGGTTTCCCTGTTCTCGATTGGCCGGCAAACTCACCTGACCTTAACCCCGTAGATAATCTGTGGGCTATTGTGAAGAGGAAGATGCGAGATGCCAGACCCAACAATGTGGAGGAGCTGAAGGCCACGATCACCTGAACACCTGAGCAGTGCCACAGACTGACTGTCTTCATGCCACGTCTCCAGTATTGACTGCTCTACAGGACTCATACTTTTCATGGTCATATTTTTTAGTTGGCCAACATTTCTAGAAATCTTTTTTTGTATCAGTCTTCCGTAACATTTTAATTTTATGACCAGCACCTGTAGTTATCTGTAGAGTAATTGGTTTCAGCGGTGAGCCAGCCTTATTTGACTGTTAATGTGGAAGCTCATGGCTATGTGGAAGACCCTTCTCACCCCCTCCACCACTGCTTCCAGCTGCTGCCATCAGGCAAACGCTACAAGGTTCCACTGGCCAAGAAAAACATCTACAAAAAATCCTTCATTCCCTCTGCAATAACCACCCTGAACAATAAAAAATGAACACTGCTGCTCTTAACACCCCCCTCCCCTTTTTAGCATGTTTGCACAACATTGCATTGTTTTTAATGTTTGTTTGTTACTTTTAGTGTTTTTAACATGAGCCTGTCAAAGACGAATTTCTGTCACTCGTGACAGACAATAAAGTTATATCTATCTATATCTATCTATCTATGTGGTGCTACAACAGCTGGATATCAAACCTTCAAGGCTTCAAGCATCGGCTCCTGAAGAACATCCACCTTCCCCGACTCCTCCAGGTCCTGACGATCTGCACAGACACATGTTGTTCTTTTAAAAAAAAACCAAAGACATCACACAAAGCATCAAATCTGAATGAATATCAGAACGACAATCCCTGTCTTTTTTCACTCCAGACTGCTGCAGTACCTCCACAGAGCAGGCAGATGGCGCTCAGTAATCCCGTCTCTGCGTCGTCCATCTCCAGCGGGAGGAGCTGACTGGCAAAGGCAAACACCAGGTCTGTGAGGGGTCCGAAGCCTGCGTTGTGCATCTGGGTGCGGTTTAGGGTGAGGCCGTCGGAGAACGTCATGGTGTCCTGGTCTGGGGTGTAGCGAGTGCAGATCCTCAGGATCTAATTAATTATTTAAAATAAATAAAACTTTTTATCTTCATCTTCCTGCAGTGACACGAATCTCAATTTTCCCACATGACAGACTGGTCCTGGAGAAATATGACCATCTGTGAGTGCTCCAGAAACTCACCAGTATGTCCAGACAGGCAGCTTTCAGCAGGGTGATCTGATCAGCGATGCTCAGCGTCGTGAATCCAGGAAGCTGCTTTGCAAACTCCACTGTTTTAATGATACATTTGGTTGACAGTTCACTGAACTTGTCCCAGAGACTGACATCCAGAGCAACACGGTGCTCAGAGCTGTTGTTCTGCAGGTTTCAGAGAGATGGATGTCAGGAAACACAAAGAACCGATAAGAGTTTGTTTTTACATGTTATTTTCATGTGGATCAGCTGGTTACTGCTATCAAGGTTTATCACCATTTGAAAAAGACATGGTTTCAAACCGCTAAAAACAATTACCCATACTGTTCCCACAGCATCTCTTATTTATGTCTCAAAGCCACCAGCACTTCTGCACCCGTCCAACACAACAAAGCCATCGTGATGAGGTATTTTCAGTAAATTAAAATACCTGGACAGACAGTGCTAGGAGGAGGAGGAAGGCCACTGACCTGCAAGCCATATTTTAATCAACATTCTTGAAAATTTAAAGAAATGCTGTCTTAAAAGTCTGTATGTAAACATAGATGAAATAATATTATTTAATTATTTAATTTATTTGTATATAGTCCCGTCATAGCTATGTTGCTATAGGTCTACGCTGCAGGGAGACACCAACATGTCTATATAGACGTCATCCCGGCGTTGACCTCCACCTTTCTATATAGACGTCATCCAGCGTACTATATAGACGTCATCCCGCGTTGACCTCCACCTGTCTATATAGACGTCATCCCAGCGTTGACCTCCACCTGTCTATATAGACGTCATCCCAGCGTTGACCTCCACCTGTCTATATAGACGTCATCCCAGCGTTGACCTCCACCTGTCTATATAGACGTCATCCCAGCGTTGACCTCCACCTGTCTATATAGACGTCATCCCAGCGTTGACCTCCACCTGTCTATATAGATGTCATCCCGTTGACCTCCACCTGTCTATATAGACGTCATCCCAGCGTTGACCTCCACCTGTCTATATAGACGTCATCCCAGCGTTGACCTCCACCTGTCTATATAGACGTCATCCCAGCGTTGACCTCCACCTGTCTATATAGACGTCATCCCAGCGTTGACCTCCACCTGTCTATATAGACGTCATCCCAGCGTTGACCTCCACCTGTCTATATAGACGTCATCCCAGCGTTGACCTCCACCTGTCTATATAGACGTCATCCCAGCGTTGACCTCCACCTGTCTATATAGACGTCATCCCAGCGTTGACCTCCACCTGTCTATATAGACGTTCATCCCAGCGTTGACCTCCACCTGTCTATATAGACGTCATCCCAGCGTTGACCTCCACCTGTCTATATAGACGTCATCCCAGCGTTGACCTCCACCTGTCTATATAGACGTCATCCCAGCGTTGACCTCCACCTGTCTATATAGACGTCATCCCAGCGTTGACCTCCACCTGTCTATATAGACGTCATCCCAGCGTTGACCTCCACCTGTCTATATAGACGTCATCCCAGCGTTGACCTCCACCTGTCTATATAGACGTCATCCCAGCGTTGACCTCCACCTGTCTATATAGACGTCATCCCAGCGTTGACCTCCACCTGTCTATATAGACGTCATCCCAGCGTTGACCTCCACCTGTCTATATAGACGTCATCCCAGCGTTGACCTCCACCTGTCTATATAGACGTCATCCCAGCGTTGACCTCCACCTGTCTATATAGACGTCATCCCAGCGTTGACCTCCACCTGTCTATATAGACGTCATCCCAGCGTTGACCTCCACCTGTCTATATAGACGTCATCCCAGCGTTGACCTCCACCTGTCTATATAGACGTCATCCCAGCGTTGACCTCCACCTGTCTATATAGACGTCATCCCAGCGTTGACCTCCACCTGTCTATATAGACGTCATCCCAGCGTTGACCTCCACCTGTCTATATAGACGTCATCCCAGAGTTGAACTCCACCTGTCTATATAGACGTCATCCCAGCGTTGACCTCCACCCGTCTATATAGAAGTCATCCCAGCGTTGACCTCCCACCCGTCTATATAGACGTCATCCCAGAGTTGACTCCACCCGTCTATATAGACGTCATCCCAGCGTTGACCTCCACCTGTCTATATAGACGTCATCCCAGCGTTGACCTCCACCTGTCTATACAGGTGTCTCTGGGATATCCACTAACATGCTGACCTGCAGTCTGATCCTCTGACCACCTCAGTGTTGCTGCCTACATCTGTTTACTACCATTGCACAGAATATGACTAATTAATTAGGTAATTACCTCTCCTCTAACATTATAGCACCAAGCAGTGATGAGCAGAGAAGTGCGAACTTTCTGTGTCTATTATTATTTGATCCCACGTCTATGCCTGTTTTCTTTCTATCAATGAGTGACTGTTCAAGCTCACTACATATTCATAAATGGCTAGCTGGCTCTCTGGTTTCTGGAGAGATGAGTGACAAGTGAGTGTCTCTCAGTGAACTCTGAACACTGCTGAAGATCATCATCATCATGTTGTCATACTGGCCCTAACCTAATGTAGATACCTCTACATTAGGTGGAGACGGGTGCAGCTCTGTTAAATGATGCTGTGTGAAGTTAAATGATGCTGAGTGAAGTGCTGGTGTGTCTATGAGCAGACTACCGTGGTATATTTTCCCAGCTGGCAGAGGGAGGGGAAAGTCTCCTGATGGGCCTGGCGAACCCGTTCAATCATCTGCTCTGTGTCCGCTGACAGCACATACATCTCTGAATCCCCCTGCCGCTTCTCCTCCTTCTTCTTCTTCTTTGTTCTGTCATTTCGTACCACTGTTGGCGGAAATCAAGACAGGGGAAGTGAGCTCGGAAGTTTCAAACTTCTTCCTCATATTCATATTTAGAAATCACTTTGAACATCCGTCTAAAGTTGAATGCGGGGAGACTGCTCTTGTAAGAGTGATGATGAGCAAAGCAGAATTATTTAAATGCTCCCATGGTGAATGAGGTTTATGTTCAGGCGTGGGAGAGATGTGGAGAGGTGATACAGGGAGCAGCGCCAGGAGCGGACTAATTATCACAGCTGCAGCAGATTTGTAATTAGTTACTCCTTTTTATATGCAGCAGCATGGTGGGACCAGGAAGCTCTCATCAAGCGAGGACAGAAGTCTGCATCTAATGTTACTCCTTGATAAAAGAGAGACCATAACTGGTGGCTGGGAACAGGGAAGAGGATTAAATGTAATGCTACAAACAGTGTCTTATTTTGAAAATATGGCAGCAAAACCAACCAACCAACCAGCAGCTGTAAAAGTCTTTAAGGAACGCCTGTTTTCTTTTTTTAAATGATGTTTTCCGGGTAGTTATGTGCAGAACTACAAGGTAAAAACCTCCCGATGTCCTGGTGAGCTGCTGCGTTGTTACCACTACAGGATACAGGTTACAGGACCTACAACCCAACTCCCAGAAGAGTTGGGACATTTCTTTAAATTTGAATAAAGTGAAAAGACTTTCAAATTACACGAGCCAATAATTTATTCACAACAGAACAGATGAAAATAACAAAATATTTAAATTTACACTTTTATCCACTAAATGAGCTCTTTTCAAAATTTGATGTGTTACTGCTCTCAAAAAAGTGGATGAAAATGGCTGACAAAACAAGAAATTTAAAATAGCTTCATCTGGAGAACATCTGTGAACGACTGACGTTAACTGATCTCAGGTCTGAACATGGTCAGGTATAAAGGGGTGATTAGAGACGCAGAGGCTCTCCAATCTGAGAAAAAGAGAATAAAAATGTCATCATCTACAGTCCAGAACATCATCTACAGATTCAGAGAAACTGGAGACATCAGGGACAAGGACCAGGACCTTTACTGGATGTCTGTGGTCTGCATCACTCATCTCCATGATTGTGTCAATGACATCACTAAATGGGTCCAGAAGACTTCCAGAAACCACCGTCAGTAGACATGATCCACCGTCTGAACATGGTCCAGAAGAACCGTCGTGTCCTGTGGACCAAGACTCATTTAAATGGACTGTTTCAAAGTGTGAAAGTGTTCTCTGGTCAGACCGGTCCAGATCTGATGTTCTGGTTGGAGATCCTCCTGAAGAGGAGAGACCTTCCAGCTGTTATCAGGGTTCAGGTCTAAAGCACCTCTGATGGTACCAGATGGTCTGGACAGCTGGGATGTTCTGGAAGGATCTCTGAATGTTGAAAGGTCTATAAAGGTCTTAGAGCAACATCTGCTCCCCTCCAGATGACGTCTTGTTCAGGGAAGGTCTGGTGTATTTCAGTAAGATGATGCTGAACCAGATACTGCAGATGTTACAACAGCATGGCTTCATCACAGAAGAGTCCAGGAGCCGAACTGGACCTGCAGTCCAGATCTTTCACCTGGAGAGAACATCTGGAGCATCATTACACCAGAAAGACCTCTATCAGACAAGACGAACCACGGAGAACCTGCTCCTGTCCAACTATTCAGAGACCTGCAGCAGGAATCACATTTAAAATGAGCTCATTTAGTGGATAAAATATTTAAAAATTTGTTATTTTATCTATGTTCTGTTGTGAATAAAATATTGGCTCATGTGATTTGAAAGTCTTTTAGTTTAATTTTATTCAAATTTTAAAAAATAGTCTTTGTTTGGCAAACTGTGTCTCTTTCACACAGGAAGGACTCACTGCGATGATGTAGCTGACTGCATTATGGGAAATGAAGTTCCAGCACTGTAAATGTTAGTGTATGATAACACTTCCAAATATTTTAGCTTTTGTTACATCAGGCAAAAATATATGCAAATAAAACATTTAATGTCTGGAATCCATATTAATGATTAATAACCAAGGAGACGATGATGCAGAAGCCATGTATTTTTGGGGCATGTGTTAACTGTGTACAACCACCAGAGGGCGACAAATACCAAGATACCTCACTGTTCTTGAAACGCAGGTGTGACAATGAGCAAAGCTTTGCTTCATTACATGACAACAGAAGCACCTTAAGACGTTTTTCTGTCAAACATTCAGCAGAAAAACGTCCTCAGACCACAACTGGATCTACAAACGTTACTCACGCTCTTTTGACATGCCAACGTCGAGGCATTTCTGTAGCCGACAGGCCTGACATCGGTTTCTTGTCACCTTGTTTATGATGCACGCTTTGTCTCGGTGGCACGTGTACACCATGTTCTTCTGGATGCTCCTCCTGAAGAAACCCTACCAGAAACAAGTGAAGGCAACAAGTGAAACACAAGTGAAGGGAAACTGAATTCTGCACGTCCGCTAACTGCACTGAAAACAGGGACAATCCTGGAATTAGAAACGAAGCTGAATTATGTACAACTGAAATGAACCAAAGGGAATCCATTTTATTTGGACAGATCCTATGGCGTCATCAGGACAGACGCAGGACCACGAGTACATAAAAACCCATCCGATATCGAAGTAAATAAATGCATCTGTACGTTCATTGAGTCATTGAGTCATTGAGTGTGTGTGGGGGGGATTAGAGGAAGCAAAGAAGCTTACCGATCTACTCTGTGGTAAAAAGGTTGTGACCTCTTTGCTGATACATTATGAGACAACAGTTGATTGTCTCACTGTTGATCTTTCATTCAGGGAGACAAGCTGAGATCAATGATTTTAGGGGCGAAGTTACCCAGATTGAGGTACAAGCGTACGCTCAGCTGCCCACCTTGCAGCCCTCGCAGGCGCTGACTCCATAGTGGTATCCTGAAGACTTGTCCTGGCACACGAAGCAGGGCTTGTAGATGCGGGGTGGAGGTGGAGGTGAGGGCGGGCTGAGAACCAGCAGGTCTTCCCCAGAACTGGTGCTCTCAGTCTCTACAGCTGCAGGGAGACAGATGACTAAATTTAGCCAGAGTGCAATGGGATAGTGTGTTAGCATATACAGCACATGATCACATGCATAATGTGGTGACATAAACGTAGCAGTGTCTGGATAATTGCGGACAGTTTTCATTGAGAGAGCGTTTGTTTTCTGCTGGTTTAGTCTCCCAGTCATGGTAATTTTCCAGGGCTTGAATCAAGGCAGCTGGACTTCCTCTTTCTTTGTTCTTGGAGACATTTCACCTTCCACCCAGAAGGCTTTCCCAGTTCCAACTGAATGGTGGGGAATTTTGAGCTCATAAGCTGTTGGGAGTCATATGCAAATCACTGACCTTTCTGTCACTCTTGTGGGTCCTTAAGAGTCTTTTGTCTACTGTAAGTTGTTTACTTGGTTCTGGTCACATGAATCAGGCTGTGAATGGTTGTGAAACTGCCTGGGCAGGATGGATGGAGACTGCATTTTAAGTTTTTAATAGGTAAAACCGGAGCTCTCCTTCACTGTTTAATGTTGTTTTTTTTCTTATTTAACATATACTGCTGTCTACTCTGTCCAAAATGTGTCTTCAAAGTATGTCCTTTATGCTTAAGATGAAGCAAACGAGAGAACGTTGGAATTTACGTTACACCTTGAATGCAGCCTGCAGCACAGCACTGATCACAACAAACATGGCGGCGTGGAACTTCGTTAAAGTTTCAGAAGGAGATAGTTTGGTGGTTATTTGTGACGAATCCTCCGAGTGAATTCTACGAGGAGGGAAGCACAAGCTTTAATACGTAAAACCTGATCAGCCACCTACAACATAACAATCACTTACATGGAGTTTTGAAATCACACTAACGTGAGCTAACGGAAGCTAATGCTAACGTGCGCAAGCCAGCAGCAGTCTACCCCCCCCCCCTCCTCTCATCTAAAGCCTCCATGAGATTAAAAAATAAAAAACAAAAACTACGGAACCTCATTTACTTTAATTAAAGATATTAATTTAAATGGAACCGCAAGCCAAAATCCTTTAAATGTTAATCTTTTTCAGTTAGTAATTCTGATGCATGTATTTCCATCAGTTCAAGGAGCCTTTATTTTTTTATATTTTTTATATCAGTCAGTAATGAACTTTACTTAAGTTGATGTGAGATATCAAACAGGTTTGTTTGATAGCTTTAAGAAAATGTTTGAGAGGCTTGCTAGTAGTTTTATATTGGAAAAAATAAATATCTGTTCATTTAAAAAGTCAAAACTGTTTTTGATTTTGTTCATAGTATTGATGTAATGATCTTAGGTATATGTGTGTTATCGGTTATCGTGCATCCCTAAAAATTACCCAACAGTAAACAATACAGGCTGACAGCAAACAACATGTGAAAACAAACCCATGTGTTGGAGCATTTACGTGAGCTAAAATGTTTTTTAAAAAAAAAAGGAAGAACAAATCTCTGTTGCGTCAGGAAGAGCATCCTGACCCAAGAGCGTTCAAATCAACCACACGGCAAATGCACTGTTCACACCAGTTTTCCTCTCTACAAGGACTCTGGTATTAATCTGGTCTCATCAGGTCCTAACACCAAGACTCTGTTCCCACTGCTTAGCAATATTCTCCAGCCACCACCCCCCCCATCTGTACTCAACTCACACCTGCAATCCCATGATGCATTTTTTTAATTAACAAAATCCACAATATTCACCAGCGACCTTCAACCCACTGCCTCTCCTCTTGCCTGAACCTCTCCGTCACTGCCAGCCTTTTTCTAGGTTTCTGCTCCCTGACCCGACTGAAATCTCCAGTCTTGTTGCTCTTCAAGGCTGTTGCTCGTGTTAAAATAGTCTTAAAGCCTCGAGGCTAAAACGTGGGGGAAGATCCTATTAAAAGAAGATGAAAAATCAATAAATAAAAGTCTCACATGTGTTCCTTTCCACCTCCAGGTATTATCAGGCCCACAGCTTTTATCTGGTTTGAGGTAACAGAAGGATTTCTCAACGTCCTTCAAGGAAATAAAAAAGTGCTGGTTGTCACTAACTTCATGACTCACTTCCTGTATGTCCTGACTAAAATCAAAAGCATCATAACTCGTATAAAAACAGTTAAGTTCAGTGTCTGACTCAAAACCATCCGAGGAGATTATTCTGCTGGTTTTAGAAGCCTGCAGTGGCTTCATGCTGGACCAAGCAGATCCCAGATTGTTCAGAGCCACCTTGTTCTCCAGCTTTACTCCTTTAGACCTCTATTTTCACCTCCTTAGTGGCTGTGTGCAGCCCAGAGGCTCCTTGATGAACTGTTTCCTGTATTCAAGCCTGAACTGACCTGGTGATCCATGGTTGGTTACTGGGGAACACTTTTACACGCCTGCAGGGAATGATCACGTCTCTGCAAGACGCGAACAGATGAAGTTCATGGAGATCCTCAACACAGGCTCCTCCAAATATGTCCCAGTTGCAGCAGTCCTGTAGGCCAAGCACAGCCTCCTCTGTCCGGTCCTTCACAGCCTCCTCAGTCCAGTCCTTCACGGCCTCCTCAGTCCAGTCCTTCACGGCCTCCTCAGTCCAGTCCTTCACGGCCTCCTCGGTCCAGTCCTTCACGGCCTCCTCGGTCCAGTCCTTCACAGCCTCCTCGGTCCGGTCCTTCACAGCCTCCTCGGTCCAGTCCTTCACGGCCTCCTCGGTCCGGTCCTTCACGGCCTCCTCGGTCCGGTCCTTCACGGCCTCCTCGGTCCGGTCCTTCACGGCCTCCTCGGTCCGGTCCTTCACGGTCTCCTCAGTCCGGTCCTTCACGGCCTCCTCGGTCCAGTCCTTCACGGCCTCCTCGGTCCGGTCCTTCACGGCCTCCTCGGTCCAGTCCTTCACGGCCTCCTCGGTCCGGTCCTTCACGGCCTCCTCAGTCCAGTCCTTCACGGTCTCCTCGGTCCGGTCCTTCACGGCCTCCTCGGTCCAGTCCTTCACGGCCTCCTCAGTCCAGTCCTTCACGGCCTCCTCAGTCCAGTCCTTCACGGCCTCCTCAGTCCGGGTCCTTCACGGCCTCCTCAGTCGGGTCCTTCACGGCCTCCTCAGTCGGGTCCTTCACGGCCTCCTCAGTCGGGTCCTTCACGGCCTCCTCAGTCGGGTCCTTCACGGCCTCCTCAGTCGGGTCCTTCACGGCCTCCTCAGTCCGGTCCTTCACGGCCTCCTCAGTCCAGGGTCCTTCACGGTCTCCTCAGTCCGGTCCTTCACGGCCTCCTCAGTCCAGTCCTTCACGGCCTCCTCAGTCCAGTCCTTCACGGCCTCCTCAGTCCAGTCCTTCACGGTCTCCTCAGTCCAGTCCTCTCACGGCCTCCTCAGTCCGGTCCTTCACGGTCCTCCTCAGTCCGGTCCTTCACGGCCTCCTCAGTCCGGTCCTTCACGGCCTCCTCGGTCCGGTCCTTCACGGCCTCCTCGGTCCGGTCCTTCACGGCCTCCTCGGTCCAGTCCTTCACGGCCTCCTCCTCCTCGGTCCGTCCTTCAGTCCTCCGGTCCTTCACGGCCTCCTCGGTCCGGTCCTTCACGGCCTCCTCGGTCCGGTCCTTCACGGCCTCCTCGGTCCGGTCCTTCACGGCCTCCTCGGTCCAGTCCTTCACGGCCTCCTCGGTCCGGTCCTTCACGGCCTCCTCGGTCCGGTCCTTCACGGCCTCCTCAGTCCAGTCCTTCACGGCCTCCTCAGTCCAGTCCTTCACGGCCTCCTCAGTCCAGTCCTTCACGGCCTCCTCAGTCCGGTCCTTCACGGCCTCCTCAGTCCAGTCCTTCACGGCCTCCTCAGTTGGGTCCTTCACGGCCTCCTCAGTCCAGTCCTTCACGGTCTCCTCAGTCCAGTCCTTCACGGCCTCCTCAGTCCAGTCCTTCACGGCCTCCTCAGTCCAGTCCTTCACGGCCTCCTCAGTCCAGTCCTTCACGGCCTCCTCAGTCCAGTCCTTCACCTCCTCAGTCCAGTCCTTCACCGTCTCCTCAGTCCAGTCCTTCACCGTCTCCCTCAGTCCAGTCCTTCATGTGTCTTCTATGTCCCTTTTCTCTATTTAGGGATCCCCTGAGCCCAGGGGGGTAATTGGAGAGATTTATATGCCTCCTTAACAGATCCAGAGCAAAGATCAATAGTTTTATCCCGTCTGGTTGGACAGGTTTCATACTGATTAAAGTCAGGTAGAGTGTTTTGAAGGGAGACATGGTTAAAATGACTCGGTACAAAGATCTCTGCATCAGGTCTGACAGTGGATGACAGTGCAGGCAGAGGAGGAAATGGCTTTCAGATAGGGGTGCACGATAACTATCAGGCCAAAAACAGGAAATTATGACATCATCCCGATAAGTCCGATATCATGACAAATAGCCCCGATAACATTTATATTTCTGTCAACACAGCAGTGCCTCACTCCTTCTGAGCCTTGAATGACCGGCAGTGAATGTTATGTTCAAGTGACGTCGGCATAATCAGAAAAACGATTACTCAATCAGGAAAATCAAGAATACCCCCCCTCATGCCAGAAAACAACTCGTTAACTCGGTCATAATTTTAGTAGTTGCTGACTTTAATTGATATTCGCAATATTTCCCCTCATGTTACACATAAAAAAAGATAAGGACGAAAGAACGATGAGCAAACGAGGGAACGGAGGAATTTACGTTACACCGTGAAGGCAGCATTGCAGCACAGTGCGCTGATTAAAAAAAACAAAAAAAAAACATGGAGGTGACTGCATGGAACTTCGTTTAAGTTTCAGAGGAAGATAGTTCGCTGGTTATTTGTGACAAATGCTCCAATCGAAGGAGGGAAAATAGCACAAGCTTCAATACGTCAAACCCCATCAGCCACCTGAAACATAACCATCGCTTCCATGGAGTTTTGAAATCGCGCTAACATGAGCTAACGTGAGCTAAAAATAAATATCTGTTGATTTAAAGAGACAAAACTGTTTTTGATTTTGTTCATAGTATTGATGTAATGATCTTAGATATATGTGTGTGTTATCAGTATCAGCCTTTAGGAGCTGAAAGTTATCGGTTTTAAAAAAGCAGTTATCGTGCATCCCTACTTTCAGATGTAAATAAACCGTTGTGACAAACAGTGGCGGGAACTCCGGCGGCAGGTACCCAACAGTACCGTTGGTTTGCAGAGAGAAACTCCGCCTCCCTGTGACTTCTCTGGTACCTCTGTCCAAACGGAGCGGTCCACCGAAGCCATCAATGAGCAGGTCCTTGGCCTGGTCACGCTCAACGAGCCACGATTCTGCCAACGTCCTTAAAATCCTTCAGGAAGCAGACGTTTTTGCGAACTTGGTCCACCTGTGGAGGGACTGGGCGTTCCCCAGGATCATCCCAGGTACGTCACAGGTAGAGGAACCCCGTTGAGTCTCAGCTTTCTCATGCGTAGCCTCCCATCTTTCCCCGCTTCCTCCTTCGGCTTCTCTTCCTCTATTTTTCACCACCCGATCTTTTGTTGGGCAGTTTAAGGATGCAATCTGGAAACTCTGGCGGGGTACCAGACACGCCAGCCAGCGCTCTGAATCCAAGTCAGAACCTGAACCTGCTCGGTCCATTCATCCTTCAGTAGCCAGAAACTCACCGCAGGGGTGAGATTTAAGACCATTTTAGCCAAGCGGCACGACAAAACAACCTATAAACAACTAAAATCGACAAACAAACAAAAACACGAGGTCGCCACACTCTCTGACAGGTCATTGCACGGTGGACATGTCCTCATCTAAGACATGTTAGATGTCATCTTAGATGAAGTTAGACCAGTTGGGTTAGGGTTAAAGGCTAGTTTGTTAATATGGAACAATAAAGTTCACCTCTGCCATCAGATAACACCTTTTAAATGTCATTAAATCCATTTAGGACAACCTGCTCCCACAGTCTAGCTGAACTGGTGATTCTTATTTGACCACACGTGTCTCTAGGGATGCACCATAACTGTTTTTTAAAACAGATACCAATAACCGATAACTTTCAGCTCCTAAAGGCCGATAACTGATAACACACACATATACCTAAGATCATTACATCAATACTATGAACAAAATCAAAAATAGTTTTGAGTCTTTAAATGAACAGATATTTATTTTTTCCATTGAAAAACTATTGTCAAGCCTCTCAAACATTTTCATAAAGTTATCAAACAAACCTATTTGATATCTCACATTAACTTAAATAAGGTTCATTACTGATTGATATAAAAAATAAAGGCTCCTTGAACTGATGGAAATACATGCATCAGAATTACTAACTGAAAAAGATTAACATTTAAAGGATTTTGGCTTGTGGTTCCATTTAAATTAATACCTTTAATTAAAGTAAATGAGGTTCAGTGATTTTTTGTTCTTTTTATCTCATGGAAGCTTTAGATGAGAGAGGTGCTGCTGGCTTGCACACATTAGCATTAGTGCACATTAGCATTAGCTCACATTAGCGCGATTTCAAAACTCCATGGAAGTGATTGTTATGTTGTAGGTGGCTGATCAGGTTTTACGTATTAAAGCTTGTGCTTCCCTCCTTGTAGAATTCGCTCGGAGGATTCGTCACAAATAACCACCAAACTATCTTCTTCTGAAACTTTAACGAAGTTTCACGCCGCCATGTTTGTTGTGATCAGCGCTGTGCTCCAGGCTGCATTCAAGGTGTAACGTAAATTCCGACGTTCCCTCGTTTGTTAGTCGTTCTTTGAGCCTTTTCTATTTTTTTTCTTTTTTTATGTGTAACATGTGGGAGAATACTGCGAATATCGATTCAAGTCAGCAACGACTAAAATTATGATCGAGTTAACGAGTTGTTTTCTGGCATGAGGGGGTATTCGTGATTTTCCTTACTGAGAAATTGTTTTTCTGATTATGCCGACGTCACTTGAACATAACATTTACTGCCGGTTATTCAAGGCTCAGAGGGAGCGAGACACTGCTGTGTTGACAGCAATATAAATGTTATCGGGGCTATTCGTCGTGATATCGGACTTATCGGGTTGACGTCATAATTTACTGTTATCGGCCTGATAGTTATCGTGCACCCCTAGAGGTCTCACCTACAAACCTGAAAGGAAATCAAAACACCCCACTTGAAATTCTGCCATTTTATGTATTATTAAACAGGCGGGTGTCTGATTAAAACGTCCAGATCCTTCACAGCTCCCTCCAACCCCCCCACGCTGCTCTAATGATCACACCACTCATTCCTCCATGGAGGACATCCAACTCCCCACTACTGCTCTGTTTACAAAGGCAGAGAATTACAGTGAGCAGATTCTTCTCTTCCTCCACAGCTGTCACACCATCCCTCCATCTCCATCTCTCCTCTGTTTGCCTTTGCTCCCTTCTCACCAACTCACGATCCAGCAGTTCCCTGAAGCACCGTCTGACCTCTTTAAACTCTTCACAGCTCTGCTTCCCACATCCTCCTCTGTTTAGACCCATCTGTTTATGAGGATTTTACTTTTTTCCCCACTGCTTTAACTTCGGTTCCTGAACGGGACATTACAGAGTTCTGCTTTTCCTTCAGACCTTCCTGACTGATGCTTTTTCTTGCTACTGAGATGAATGAGAATAAAACATCTCCTGGATCTGCTGTGACTCTAAACAGGATGTTTGGATCTTCATGAGCTCTATTAGCATTGGTCATAATTTCACATATTGTATTTGACGATCTCATTTTGTTTTAAATGAGATTTAGTGGAATAGACATGTCCAGCTCTATTCTGAATAATATATTTATAAAGGGCATCTATTATCAGACAGCAGTGTCGTGTTGTGTCTTGTTTCTGTGTTAAAGTTTTGAGCTTCTCTGCAGGTTTTCTGAGTTCCAGGTTTCAGCTTTGCTTCCTTTTCTATTCTCTATATTATGGTTTGGGGGTTTTCTTCTTGGTTTGGCGGCGTTTCTCTGTTTTACTTCCCTGTGTAAATTTCCCTGATTGCTTTCACCTGAGTCCCTGTTGTTAGACTGTTTTGTCTCTTTCTTATTCTAGAAAAGCACTGTTCTCGGTGGCAGTTCGCTGCAGCAGCTCTGCCAATATTTGCTCACTTTTTGCATATTTTTTGACTATTTTTGAACAAAGTCTTCTTCATTGATAACACTGGTCTGGAAATATTTCCCATCTTCCATCACTGTTCATACCAGTTTCCACTCTGGTATTACTCTGGTCTCATCAGCTCCTATGAAGGTAACACCAAGACGCCACCCCCTCCCCTCCCATCTGTACTCAACTGACACCTGCAATCCCATGATACATTTTTTTCATTAACAAAATCCACAATATTCACCAGCGACCTTCAACCCACTGCCTCTCCTCTTGTGGGTACTTCCTCATTTCTTCGATGACAGGCTCTTTTCTACGCGGATGTAGAATTGACCAATCAGAGGCCTCCTTTCTCTCCTCTCTGTGACACTGTCTGCGTCACCTACCTTTCAGTTCAATTCATTCAAACAAAGTCATTTGAACACTCACAAGATGTCACCAAAATCACTTTGTCCCGTTAAAATCTTTCAGAAAATGATGAAAATGTATCTTAAGACGAATATCGATATATATCGTATCGTGAGCCGAGCATCGTGTATCGTATTGCGAGATTAGTGTATCGCTACAGCCCTACAGTTCATCCAGCTTAAATCCTTCAGATCCGACCCCTCCTGAGTCACTACAGGTGTGCCCCAGGGCTTCGTCCTGGGGCCCCTTCTCTTCATCACCTGTCTCCTCCCTCTAGAGAATATTTTTCAACATTCACTTCCACTGCTTTGTGGATGACACTCAGCTCTATCTTTCTTCAAACCTCATTCCACACTCCCACCCTCCTCCTGCTCATCTGAAATCAAATCCTGGTTCTCCAACTTCTTGAAATTAAACAGTGAAAAAAACTGAGCTACTGCTCACTGGCACGAGGTTGACAGGTTCTATCTTACCATGGACCGACACTGTGTGTGATGTCATCAACTGCACTGTTGCTAAGCTACAGACACAACGACCCAGCTGGTTCCTGGATGTTACTGGTGTTACTTCCTGCCAAATTTCCAGTGTTTCAACAGTTTGTCAACTGGTCCAGAGACAATAAAATGCTGTAATTGTTTTAAGCAAACATCAGAGATGCATACAGCTCCTCTGCACAACCTGCTCTGGTCAAGGCAGATCACAATCTGTTTTTTTTTCTCTCCTCCACCTGTAAGCCCATCATCCAGAGACAACCTGAAACCAAAAGGACTGTGAGGAGGTGGTCACAGGAAGCTGCAGGGGTGTTTTGACTGAGTGTGACTGACTATATTAACTTCTGGGTGGACAACACCATCCCCACCAGAACAACCAAACCCTGGACCACCAGAGACCTGACAGAGCTCCTCAACAGGAAAAAAAGAGCCTTCAGGGAGGAGACTGAGGTCAGGACAAAAACTACTAAAGATCAGAGTCAACCTAGGAGGAGAAAGCTGGAGAACCAGCTCCAGCAGAACAATGTAGGAGATGTGTGGTCAGGGATGAAGAAGATCACAGGCTTCAAGCAGGAGGAGGATCAGTTCAGAGACCAGCTCAGCATCCTCCTCTCCTGAACCCAGACAGACAGACCTCCAACCTCCCTGGACCCACAGCTTCACTGATCATCTCAGATGTGCTGCTTTCATTGTTGTCACCAACCACATCAGGAGATACTGGGGCCCCCTCCATCTCCTCCTCCCACCTGTCTGTCTCTAGCAGTCAGGTGAAGAGGCAGGAGAAGGGCAAAAGACACGCCCATTGCCACACTTACAATGTGAGTAAGGGAGTCGGCATAATGGGTAGCGGCTTTAGCGAGCGGAAGATTGCATTAGCGGTTAGCGGAGGTTCCTATACCTGCAATTTATGGGTAGCGGTTAGTGTTAACGGGTAAGGGGAAGTGTACGATCGGGGCCTAGATGTGCCGCTAGCAAATTTAAACTTGCCTTGCATGTCCTAGATACCATGTGTTGGAGCTCATCAACTATGAGCTTACATCCCAGCTTCAAACCATATTATAAAAAAATAAAATGATTTTTGTGGCTGTCCATCATCATATTGACTCAAATCCATCAGGCTGCGATTACTCCGTTATCTGTGGCTTATCAGTCTTCACCTTCACCCTGAAGCACTGCATCCAGCGGATGTCTCCGGTGTTCAGACATTTTTAACAACTCACTGGAGACCTGCCATGTGTCAGCCCGCTTCAAGACCTCAGCCACTGTCTCAATCCCCAAAAAGGCAAGGATCTCTTAATGACGACAGATCTGCGGCCCTGACTTCTGTGGCCATGAAGTCTTTCTAGCACCTCTTCTCTCCAGCTCATCCTCCAGCATCTGGACTCCCTAAGATCCTAGACCAGGATACTGTTTGTGGACTTCAGCTCTGCTCCAAGACAAGCTCTTCCTGCTGAATGAGCCTGACTCCACGTCCAGGTGGATCACGGACAACCTGACTGACAGTCGTGAGTCTGGTTAAGCATGAGTCCGACTCCTGGACCATCAGCACTGGATTCCCCCTCAAGGCTTCTCCTCTGTTATAACCCTAACCCTAACCCTCCTCTAACCCTAACCCCTAACCCTCCTCTAACCCTAACCCTCCTCTAACCCTAACCCCTAACCCTCCTCTAACCCTAACCCTAACCCTAACCCTCCTCTAACCCTAACCCTGCACACCAACATCTGGCCACCAGTCTGTAAAAACTCCTGATGTTTGCAGATGACGCCACCCTCATCCTCATCTCTGATGACAGTGGGATGGGCCGTCTGGTGTCATGGTGGACCTCTGTCCAGTCCTCCTGTGTCCTGGGAACCACCATCACCCAGGAGCTCAAGCAGGAGAAGGGCACCAGCTCCATCACGGAGAAGGCTCAACAGAGACTGCACCTCCTGCAGCAGCTGCACATTTATCTTAGAAACACATTAGTCCACCCACCGGCGCCTCTACTGCGTCTGCTCCACTTGACTGATGAGAGAATGGGTCAACTGTAGTTGTTGTGCCGCCATGCTTTTCAGCCCTTCGCTTCAGACCGGCCTGTGGTCACATGACGTGTGGTGACATCGTCATGTGAATACGAACCAAACTAACTGAAACGATGTAATTTGGTAGCACCAACACCTGTGAAAACTCTTGAATCTGTCTCTAAAATAGTCTTTGAATGGCATCGACTTCAATGCGGATCTTCTGGGGGAGGAACCACAGACCCCCAGCCAGTGTTTTTTTTTTTTTAGTCAATTATCTTGTTTTATATTTTAAATTTTATTTGAGGATATTTCAGATTTGTATCTTGGACTACTTTTGCCCCTGACATCACGACAGACTCCTAGTACGGTGAAATGTACCTGGCAACGAGCCTTTTCTGATTCAATCAGGCCACCTCCTGTGTGTTATCACTGCATCAATCCTCTTGATAGGATAAAGATGGGAGAAAAGATCAGCTTTAATATCCTACACTCTGAAATCCTTTTTCCTGCAGTTTTGAGCTCTTTTGTTTTATTTTATTTTTTGAGCTCATTCTAATGAAGGACAATTCTGGAAAGAATAAGCGAACCCTACGACTGTAACCCAAACACTCACGTCAAACTGAGGCGTATGATGCATGGCCGTAACATTTAGAAACGAGGGGAAGAAAATCTTGGTTTAATTTGAGCTTTGGGGCTTACTGGGGTCAACACAAGGTTAAAGCCTTTCAAAGCCTTTTCTGCTGCGGGGCACGGCAGCCAGTGTGTGTTCTCGGGTCAGCTTAGTTTAAATCCAACAGTGAGATAAATGTCAGCCACAGCTGGGGAAGACTGTTTACCAAATCTGATGTAAAATACTATTAAACGGTTGCTCCGGGTGATCCTGGCCTGAAGCCAGTAGACTGTCCCTAAATGGAAATTGTGCTTTTCTTAGACGCCGTCCTGCCACCGCTGACTTGGATTGTTTCCCAGAGACGGAGAAACTACCCACTTATACACCATGGTGTTAAATAGCGCCGCTTTAAACTGAGAACTGTAGATGAATAATATGGGAATGTCTGAAATGTCTTTTTCTTTTTAAACCCAACTGAGTAATGCGTTTAATAAAAGGACTTTCATAACCATCAACAATCCAGTGTTTCCAAAACGCCCTGACTGTCCAGTGATGCGCTCAGTCTGGTCTGATGTAACATTACACACACATGATAAAAGCTGTGTCCTGTAAGGTTGTGGTGTACCGTCATCTGTGGTGGTGGCAGCTGAGTAGGTCCAGCAACCACTGATGACTGCTGATTACCATCTACAGTATCTCAGTCACCATTATCTCTGTGAACTAAACTCACAGTCACAAGAAACACCGGGATTCAAACGTTTGACTGCTGTCAACCGTAGAAATGGCAGACATGAAGGATGAGGCCCTAACCCTAACCCAAGACTGAGCAAACAACAAATTCATGATCACATGAAGTTTGGTTCCACTTTGGATGAACTGGATTATGAACTGGAACATCATTTGGGTTCAGCTCGGCAGACAGATTTATCTGGATTACCGTCATCTAGGTTCCCCTCATGTTTACTGATGCTCAACATCAGTGGGACATCAAGAGCCTTCACCAAGAACCCAGTGAAGAGGGTCAGGGTGGTCAGGGTTAGTTAGGTTAGTTAGGGTTAGTTAGGTTACGACCCAGCTGCTGTTCAAATATAAGCTAGACTCCCATCTGCTAGATCACCACAGAGATCCAGGGATCTTCAACCGATACATGATCTGCTAGATCACCACAAACATCCAGAGATCTTCAACCGATACATGATCTGCTAGATCACCACAGAGATCCAGGGATCTTCAACCGATACATGATCTGCTAGATCACCACAGAGATCCAGGGATCTTCAACCGATACATGATCTGCTAGATCACCACAGAGATCCAGGGATTTTCAACCGATACATGATCTGCTAGATCACCACAGAGATGCAGGGATCTTCAACCGATACATGATCTGCTAGATCACCACAGAGATCCAGGGATTTTCAACCGATACATGATCTGCTAGATCACCACAGAGATGCAGGGATCTTCAACCGATACATGATCTGCTAGATCACCACAGAGATCCAGGGATCTTCAACCGATACATGATCTGCTAGATCACCACAGAGATCCAGGGATCTTCAACCGATACATGATCTGCTAGATCACCACAGAGATCCAGGGATCTTCAACTGATACATGATCTGCTAGATCACCACAGAGATCCAGGGACCTTCAACCGATACATGATCTGCTAGATCACCACAGAGATCCAGGGATCTTCAACCGATACATGATCTGCTAGATCACCACAGAGATCCAGGGATTTTTAACTTATACATGATCTGCTAGATCACCACAGAGATGCAGGGATCTTCAACCGATACATGATCTGCTAGATCACCACAGAGATCCAGGGATCTTCAACCGATACATGATCTGCTAGATCACCACAGAGATCCAGGGATCTTTAACTTATACATGATCTGCTAGATCACCACAGAGATCCAGGGATCTTTAACTTATACATGATCTGCTAGATCACCACAGAGATCCAGGGATCTTCAACCGATACATGATCTGCTAGATCACCACAGAGATCCAGGGATCTACAACTTATACAGGATGCTGGTCTTTGCCAAGAGTGAGAGAGACCTCAGACAGACATGGACACATTACAGTAATTAATGAACAACTCATTCAATTAAACCTTGAATTACAATGATAATAAGTTATTCAATATTCATATGAGAGTAGATAATAAAAAGGTTGACGTATTGCTTTTTCTGTTATTTTATCTTTGCATAAAACAGAGCTTCTCAATTATTTTCTGCTGCCCCCCCCCCCAGGAAGAGGAACACATTTCGCCCCCCCCCCGCCCTCCACCACATCTATAAATAGTATAATTTGTCTATAAAAATGTTCTAAGTACACTTTTGTATAACTATTAGCATTAAGGGAAACAAAAAAGAGAGAATATACATCAACTTACAACAAAAAATAACTTATGAAATTTTTTTTCAGTTTAGTAAAGATTTAAAGTTAATCAATCCACCCTAGCGCTAAATCAGCATCGTCATATTTCCTCTTCTTAACTTCCTGCTGACTTTCGTTTATCTCATTATCTCCATCTCTCTCTCCTTCTTTCTTCTCATCCCTGTTAAATATTTTTCCGTTGTGTTTCTTGAGGGTTTGTTCTCTTCATATCTCCTGCTCTGTGCTCCATGCAAAAAAAAACAAACAACGATATATGGTGAATATGGATATAGTGAACACTCCCGGTGCACACCACGACAATGAGAGCGCCACTGCCATCTATTGGAGTATATGTGCAATTACACTTTATTCCAGTACGATGGAGAGAAAAAAAAATTCTGCAGGGTCATACGCCCCCCCCATGTCTCGCATCATATCGTCCAGAGTCCAACTCCTGGATGAGTACCAATTAAATAGCCACATGTGACAGATTGTTCAGGCATCTCTGGATCATCCTCGCTGTTCGTGCATTGTTACACCAGAACATTGGGGAGCGGATCCGGTCCCCTGGGCCACCGCTGACAGGGAGCATCAGATTATCGTCTCCGTGCAGAGCTGGCTGGAACTGAGCATCGTTTTACTGGAGGCGTTTCAGCCTCTGGACTGGATCAGCTCAGTAGCTACACTTCTGCTCAAATCTAGCAGACAGGAAGTACAAAAAATAATGGAAAAGAAAAGTTTGCTTTTTGTGCAGAAATCATTTTCACTTTGTGTCAAAAAGTGGAAAAAAAAAACCCACAGCGGGTCAACGGGTCTCCAGGATCAGCAGACTGTGGATGTTCGTCTGTTTCAGAACGGTCACATCACTGGTCTGCCTCCAGGAAAAAGACAAAAATACAAAAACACACAAGGACACTGAGGCCAGAGCTGACCTGACACGGTTTTCTAGGACCAAGGGATCATGGCAGCCGATGGCCAGTTTATTACACCAACGTTTTTGGGTCGATACGCTCCGCTGATTTCTTTTCTTCCTCTTTCATCCTCAATTCGATAACAGACCAAACATTAGGGGTGAGTATTGGCAAGGACCTCGCAATACGATATATATCATGATACTTGGGTCATGAGACGATATCACGATGTCGCATCATGATACTTGGGTCACAATACGATAACACGATATTGCGATATATTGCGATATTCTACCTAGTTAATATCAAAATTAAAAGTAGAGATGAAAAATCAAGGTGCTTTATATGTTCATCAGATGATATTGATCATTCAGAGGACAAATTGAGTCAAAACTATTTGCTTCAAAACAACCTATTTATTGTTTATTATTAGTGATTTTGCACATTTAATAAATTAATAAAATAAAATTTTCCTAAAAAATAAATCGATATTAGGAGCAGAAAAATCAATATTATATTGGGCGGCTGAAAATCGTGATATATTGCCAAATCGATCTTTTTTTACACCCCTACCATACATGAAGTTTACTGAGCTTCTGGCTTAGACCTGAGCCCGTAGACCTGGTGCCACACTGTGGGAACAGACTAAGACTACGTTATGACTGACTGGACACTCAGCTGGTCCATTTAAGTTCCTCCAGTTTAGAGTTCAGGCATCCGCGCTCGTCTTCAGTCAGCGCTGTGAGTCAAGGCCAGACGAAGGCCGAAGACAACTGTGAAAAATGTGGGCCACGTTTGGGCCAAGTCATCTTTGATATTTGGACGTCTGAGGCTGGTGTTGCAGTCCAACAATGAAAAAAAAAAAGAAACTGCATCATTTATGTGACGTCTGCGAGCGCCTGCTGCAGTAGTCTGAAGCACCACTGCAGGCAGGTCTGAAGGTCTTCAGGCTGATTTACGCTCCTGCATCAGAGCCACGCTGCACCGCAGGCTACACCACCGCCCTGCAAATGTAACCTAATGTGATCGGTAGATTTGTTTTTGTTCCCCATCTTCTTATTTCCTGCCGCTGCTGCTTCTTTTCCATCTTCAAGTCAATCAGAACAACAGCTTGCCTCCATGTCTAAAACAACTGACGCTCAACGTTTATCTGTCTGAGCTGCATGCAGGAAACAGTCAAAAGGAAAGTCGGTACCGTGGGCCATAGTGCTGCAGGAAAGAGCCCACGCTGCCATCTAGCGGTGGGTTGTGGAATTACAGAGCAATGCAAACAAAAACCCACAGGTATAAATAAACCCCTAGATACAACGTAGGGCAGAAACATTAATAAACCTTCATAGTGCTCTTGTCATGTCTCAAGAAAACCTCTTTCAAAAGTATGCACTAGTACCTTCAAACGTCAGGGGAAGTGGTGTCAGACAAAACCACCTGAGATGAAACGATGGAAAGCCATAAAAAGGTCATCAAGATGAAAAGAAACAAAAAGGAGACTTTATTCATAACTACATACTACACTACTGAGGTGTACGATGTTTGCCAGATTGTAGTATGCAGTATGCATACTGCAAACACCTGCACAGTCTGCTAGTATGCTAAAAATACATAACTCCAGAAACATTTCAGTCCAGCTCACACTGTATCCCATCCTGTAAGCGGTCGTAGGGTTGATCAGACCATTTCAGCTGTGACGTGGCTCATTTGCTTCTACGGTGGCTCTCTGACAGTGACGGTGGACCAGAATGCAGTTTATACAACATTGTAGTTGCAGTGAACAGTATGCAGTTTTAAAATAATTTTGCTTACATCACCTCTCTGTGACGCTTCAGGGCTTTCCATAGTTTCAGCTGTGTTCTGATATTAATGTAAGGGGTCAACAAATAAGGTGACACTTGTCACATTAAGTTAAGATGATGGTAGAATAACACTTAACTGGTTTGTTTGGTTACTTCTTAATGTTTTTAAATTGTTTATTTAATACTTAACAGTAATTAAAAGCATAGTTTAAAAAAGATAGAATAATTTCAAACATACTTGTTTAATTTTAATGACGTCTCACGGTCCACCTGCAGTACCGCGACGGCCCACCAGGGGGCCACGGCCCACGCTTTGGGAATCACTGCTCTAGCTGATTCATGTGGTACAGTATGCTACACAACAGGATTTAGAATGAATGAACTAATTGGTAGGGGTGAATATTGGCAAGGACCTCGCAATATGATATGTATCATGATACTTGGGTCACGTTACGATATTACAGTGATCCCTCGCCAATTTGCGCTTTAAGTTCTACGGTTTTAGTTATTCGCGGATTTTTCAAAAATATATAATAAAGTCCCCATTAACCGCGAAAAATAAGGGATCACTGTATCAGGATATATTGCGATATTCTACCCAGTTAATATCAAAATTAAAAGTAGAGATGAAAAATCAAGTTGCTGTATATGTTCATCAGATGATATTGATCATTCAGAGGACAAATTGAGTCAAAACTATTTGCTTCAAAACAACTTATTTATTGTTTATTATTAGTGTTTTTGCACATTTGATAAATAAATAAAATAAAACTTTCCTAAAAATTTGATATTAGGAGCTGAAAAATCGATATTTTACTGGGCGGCTGAAGATCGCGATATATTGCCAAATCGATTTTTTTTCACACCCCTACTTATAAGTATCTATTAAGTTATTTAATGACCAGCAGTCCACATTCTCTTCTGATACTGGATCAATACGGTCCCACACAGGCAGAAAAACTCCTCCCCCTCCTCCTTTCACACTCACACTCGGGTCAAACCTGGTCAGTAAACCCCCACATTCCTGGAGAAACTGTGAACGCAGGACGGCGCGCGTGTGCGTCGCCGTGGGTGTGGGTGCGTTTACGTGTCGACCAATCAGAGAGGGAGGTTATTCAGTGCAGAGAAGTGATGACTGGGCAGCTGACAGGAAAGAGAGGCAGATAGAGGGAGAAGGAAAGGCAGAGATGTAGGTCACTTCCCAGTAGTCAATGGGTGCGTTTACATGGGAAGTTTAATTCCTCTTTAATTCAGAATTAAAGTTAAAGCCGAATAAAAGTTACCATGTAAACACTTAATTCCATATGAAAATGTCAATTCCGAATTAACTTAATTCCGAAGTAAGTGGCTGGTTTATTCCCATTTTAATTCCGCATTAAGTAATTCCGCGGTCATGTAAACACTCATTCCTCTTTAAATTAATTCCCGTCTTTCTGCGCATGCTCGTTCTCTTGCCCGTCTGTCGCGATGACGCTTATATTCCGGCAGCCGCAGTAAACGGTGTTCAAGAGCAGAGACGATTTATTTAATAAATAGCTTGGAGGAACTGGAAATAATTAAAAGAACAGATGGCAGGAAACATAAAAATTGTGAGCTTTTCAAAGCGGCCAGGTTAAATGAAAGAGGTTTCGCAGATAGAGACGCCACCCAGGTCAAAAATAAGTGGAATGTTGTTGCTAACCAGTTAGCTAAGTTTGTTTTCTTCCGGTAGATGTAAATACGTCCGCCCCCCCCATCCAATCAGAACTCTTCCCAACCCCCAGACCTAAAGCGGAGTTGGATAAAGCCGAGCTAACGTGTTTTCCATGTAAACCTTAATTCGGAATTACTATTTCCATGTAAACTCGAAGGAAAATAGTTTAATTCGGAATTATTTAATTCCTAATTTTAATTCCGAATTAAAAAACATCATGTAACCGCAGCCAGTGAGTCATTGCTCTGGCTCACAACCAAACACACACACATGCATGCACGCACCCGTGCACGCTCACACACACCTGCACCGAGTACATGTGGCTACGGAGCATGTGTGACCTCGTACACTTTGACCCTCAGTCCTGTTTGACTCTTCATTCCAGCCTTACAAACGCAGGGTTTCCCTTCCTGACCTCGCTGTTTGAATATCAGACCACTCCCCTCTTGTTTCTGGCTTTTGTTTTTTTTCCCACAGCTGACCAAAGTCAACTTTCTCTTTTCCCTCGTCTGACTTTTACTCTCTTGTGCCAGAGCCATGTCACGGTGACATTAGCGTGTCACCCCCCCCGGGGTTACCGTCTGGCTCTGAGCCCAACCGTCTCCAGCATGTGATGCCGTGGTGACGCCACACGCTCAAATAATACAAATTAAGTTCTGCATTGTTTTCCAGGGAACCATGATACGCAGGGGTTCATATCACCTCTCAGAATCTAGCTGAGCAGGTATGAAAAGAAAAGACTAGGGCTGGGCAAATTCTTAATAGCGATTAATCGCATCATTTCCCTGATTAATTACGATTAATCGCATTGTATATGGAAAATCAAATAAATTCAAAAGTCGGGGTGAGCATTGTCAAGGATCTCACAATAAGATATGTATTGTGATACTTGAGTCGCAATATTATCGGAATATCATGATATCGCGATATATTTCAATATTCTACCCAGTTAATAGCAAAATTAAAAGTAGAGATGAAAAATCAAGTTGCTGTATATGTTTATCAGATGATATTGATCATTCAGAGGACAAACTGAGTCAAAACTATTTACTTCAAAACAACCTATTTATTGTTTATTATTAGTGTTTTTGCACATTTATGTCAATGAATGAATTTTCCTCAAAAATCGATATTAGGAGCTGAAAAGTCGATATTATATCGGGCGGCCGAATATCGCGATATATCGCCAAATCGATTTTTTTTTCACACCCCTATTCAAAAGTGGCGTTAAGGTCACTTTTATTTAAATGTTCTGCTGCCATATGAACTAAAGTGTCATAACATTTGTTGTTCAAACACTTTTAACATCAGCACTTGTCAGTAACACATATTTAGTGTAAACCTCATCTTAAAAAATGTCAAATAAAATAAAGCTTATTGCCACTGCCAGGGCATTAATGTCATCCTGTTTTTATGAATAATAATAAAAGTCTACAAACAAAATCCTAACAATCTAGAGGCCACAATCAGAACATTAAAACATTAATTTCTGAGGTAACAGCAGAAACTTTTAACGGGGAGTTCAACTTGTCAGTTGTTACAAATAACCTTGTTTCTGTTGAATCCTCCGTCTGGAAGAACTTTAAAATGAAAATGTCCATGTTAAAGATCAGTAACGTTACCAATCCATAATTATCTGTGTATCATTTTTTTTTTCATTTTCAATTGTCAATCTAAAATTTAAAAAAATCAAAAAGTGATTTTTTATTTTTTTTTTTTTTTCATTTTTTAATCTAAAAAAAAAAAAAAAGCCTGTTTTTTTATATTTCAATTTTAGCAAACAGGCCACGAGACTAAATTAGTTTTTAATATTTTATTATCTAGTTTACATGACCCAGAAATGGCTTTGTTTTATAATTGAGGACTGGACTTTCTGTTGTCATTACACATCTGTGCCACTAGATGGAGCCGCACTGCAGAAACCAGCTAGAGAACAGCAGGACAGTGAACACATGGAGCAGATCTGATGGAACATGGAGGAATGACGCCATCGTCTTCAACAAAGGGGTTTAAAAGTTTTTTTCTTTTCAGACAGAATTGTTAATATTGCTACCTGAGTTGCTACCTGAACTGTAAAGTACACGGATTTTAACCATTCTCCATGTATGTTTAAACTTTTCCGCAAGTTTACCTGCCAATTATTTTCCGGTTCCACAGCAGCCAGTAACAGACTTTTCAAAACAAAAGCACATGAGCAACATGCGCTAAATAAATGTCGGCATTAATAAATTAATCCGTTAACGCGATAATAACGCGTAAACTTGCCCAGCCCTAGAAAAAACCTTTCTGAAGGACATACAAACATCTAAATCACATCAGTTTGTTGTCCAGATCCATCCTGGAAGTCCTCTGTAGAAGCCATTTCAAAAAACAAAAGGTACTTTCAAATTTGGAAGCATTGAAGGCCAATGCAGAACTGAAGATGCCACAACTTCCTAAACATCCTCCAAATATGAAGTTTTGTTTTTGAAAAACATTATCAGTGATCTTCAGTTGTATTTGTAACAATCTAAACAGGGGCTACCCGAGTACCTCAAAAACTCTCCACTGGGTGGCAGCACCGGCTGAACACGCTCGTTACCGCTGCATTTAGGGCTACGGGAGAAACGGACACTTCTGGTTTTGAACCCAGTGATTTAGCACGAGTTTAGGAAAAATTGAGGAAGAATATCGACATTTCAGGCTATGATCTTGACAATTCGCCAAGAAATGGATCAACACTGATGGCAACAAGTAGTGATCCTGTCGACTTTATGTGGAATAACTGGAGGAAGAAAAGGCACAGAAAGGCGTAGGTCTGCAAGAGCCTGGAAAAACGAGACTGGGGCCCCCTTTAGGTCCATTTATACTCCACCTTTGTACGTTCGTACATCCGTCCGTTCCCAACGTCGTTTCCGTTACTGCTCCTCATACCGCCGTGTTTCTGGCATTTGTATGGTTGTTTAGCAACACGTCCACCAGGGGGCAGTCAGGAGTTACTGGCGACAACCAACACGGCAGGTGTTGAGGGGCTAGCTCACATTAGCTCACGTTAGCGTTAGCTCACGTTAGCAAAAATTCAAAACTTTCAAAAGCGATGGTTGTGTTTCAGGTGGCTGATCTTGTTTGACGTATTAAAGCTTGTGCTATTTTTCCTCCTCGTGGAATTCGCTTGGAGCATTTGTCACAAATAACTAGCGAACCATCTTCTTCAGAAACTTTAAGTTCCATGCAATCACCGCCATGTTGTTTCTAGGGCTGTAGCGATACAGTCATCTTGCGATACGATAAAATACATGATATTCGGCTCATGATACGATATATATCGATATTCATCTTACAATACATTTACATCATTTTCTGAAAGATTTTAAAGGGACAAAGTGATTTTGGTGACATCTTGTGAGTGTTCCAATGACTTTGTTTGAATTAATTGAACTGAAAGCATCAATTACACATTATATGGCTGACAGGCAGCTTGCAAATGCTGGACAAAATGAATAAAAGATGTGTTGAGAAAAATAGTTTCATTTATTTAAACAGTGCAAATTGTTGCTTGCAAGCTTTTAAAGGTGGGACACGGGGGTTTAGAAAGAAGCTTAGAATATCGATACCCGTGTCTGAAAAATCAATACTCGATAAAATATCGATATCTCGCAGAATTAATAGAATCGCTCAGCTTTAGTTGTTTGTTTTCATCAGCACACCTTGCTGCATGCTGCATTCAAGGTGTAACGTAAATTCCCACGTTCCCTTGTTTGCTAGTCGTTCTTTCAGCCTTTTCTATTTTTTCTATTTTTATGTGTAACATTTGGGAAAATACTGCGAATATCAATTCAAGTCAGCAACTACCAAAATTATGACGATTAGTTATCGGCCGATAGTTATCGTGCACCCTTAATATAAACAGATGTGGGCAGCAACACTGAGGTGGTCAGAGGATCAAACCATTAAAGGTTATTGGGGCTGTTTGTTATGATATCGGACTTATTGGAATGATGTCATAATTTCCTGTGCCCCATAAATATCGGCCCAATAATTATCGGGCCGATATTTATCGTGCACCCCTAATAGATGTATATAATTCTGGACGAGCTCACACCGCTGCTCCTCAAAGTTGTCCTCCATTTTTTTTTGGATCAAAATGTCTTTTTCATTTTCTTGTAATTAGTTACCAAACAACTCATTAAGCTCACTACTGCCCCCAGTGGTGGGTTGTATTGCTCCGTTTCATCCGTGATATGAAGCATCGAGGACACGAACAGGGCTTGACACTGACACCGGCCAACCGGCCAAATGCTGGTAAAATTTGGCTGTGGCTAGTAACAATTTCTGTCTCACAAGCAACTTTGGCTGCTAACTTATTCTTTGATATGACACATCACAATATTTGTACCAAGTGTTTGTATTTAAAATGTAAATGCAAGAATATTGTGAAGAAGAAAAAAACTGACAGCAAAACTGTGGCTAGCATAAAGGCTAAATGGCTAATGACTGAGGAAAAACACTAGCCACAGTGGCTGGTGAGCAAAAAAGTTAGCGTCAAGCCCTGGACACGAACCAAAACATGGATGAAACCAACGCAGGAGACGGACAGGAGGCTCCGCCCATCTCCTCCAGCATAAATGGGCTTTTACACATAAAGGTGGTCGTTTAGCTTCTACTCCCTGATGATGGGATTTAAAGAGCACAAAACATAAATAAAACTATTTACCGTTATATATCAGAACTGTAAAAAATTGTTAAAAAAAAAACAAACCTGCAAACATTTGAATTACTGTTGAAGCTGCTTATGTTCTCCATTAAATCATGAAGAGTTTGTAACTAGTGAGAAAGTACCAATCAAAATTTGCAACAAGACATTGTGACAATCAAATTGATTAGGGGTGCACGATAACTATCGGGCCGATAACAGGATAACAGAAAATTATGACGTCATCCCGATAAGTCCGATATCATGACGGATAGCCCCGATAACATTTATATTTCTGTCAACACAGCAGTGTCTCGCTCCCTCTGAGCCTTGAATGACCGGCAGTGAATGTTGTGTTCAAGTGACGTCGGCATAATCAGAAAAACAATTACTCAATCAGGAAAATCAAGAATACCCCCTCATGCCAGAAAACTACTTGTTAAGTTGGTCATAATTTTAGTAGTTGCTAACTTGAATTGATATTTGCAGTATTTTCCCACATGTTACACATAAAAATAGAAAAAAATAGAAAAGGCTGAAATAACGACTAGCAAACGAGGCAACGGAGGAATTTACGTTACACCTTGAATGCAGCCTGCAGCACAGCGCTGATCACAACAAACATGGCGGCGTGGAACTTAATTAAAGTTTCAGGAGAAGATAGTTTGGTGGTTATTTGTGACGAATCCTCCGAGTGAATTCTACGAGGAGGGAAGTACAAGCTTTAATACGTAAAACCTGATCAGCCACCTACAACATAACAATCACTTCCATGGAGTTTTGAAATCGTGCTAACGTGAGCTAACGGAAGCTAATGTTAACGTACTCCCCTCTCCTTCCTCTCCCTCATTCCTCTCATCTAAAGCTTCCATGAGATTAAAAAATAAAAAACAAAAAACTACTGAACCTCATTTACTTTAATTAAAGGTATTAATTTAAATGGAACCACAAGCCAAAATCCTTTAAATGTTAATCTTTTTCAGTTAGTAATTCTGATGCATGTATTTCCATCAGTTCAAGGAGCCTTTATTTTTTATATCAGTCTGTAATGAACCTTATTTAAGTTAATGTGAGATATCAAATAGGTTTGTTTGATAGCTTTATGAAAATGTTTGAGAGGCTTGTCAATAGTTTTTCATTGGAAAAAATAAATATCTGTTCATTTAAAGAGTCAAAACTATTTTTGGTTTTGTTCATAGTATTGATGTAATGATCTTAGGTATATGTGTGTGTTATTGGTTATTGGTATCGGCCTTTGGGAGCTGAAAGGTATCGGTTATCGGTATCGGTTTTAAAAAACAGTTATCGTGTATCCCTAAAAGAAATTCATTCATAGAAGCTGCAAACTCCAACTGTTACTCAGAAAAGGTCCTTTAAGAACAGTTCAACAGATTTCAGTCCTCTGTGTTTTAGCTCCATGAGCTGTCTGAACCTGAAGGTTGGGCAGGAGGTTCTGGCCCACTGAGATCACCTGAGTGATCACCTGCAAACCAGGTCTCACAAGTGCAGAAGAAACGCACAAACATGAAGAGTTCGCCTCTCTACAGTCACAAAACCACACAGATGTGACGTCTTCAACAGAACAACAAACAGCTGCATTTGTCAAACACAGACTGGAAATGAACAGAGTAAAATATACAGCAGAAATAAAAAAAGAAATCCTGAAATCCTAACCTCTTCTTCACCTTTGGCCACGGTCGCTCTGTGAGCTGGCGCCATCGCCATAAAACCATTAAACCAAGAGACGACCGAGATGAGAGTCTGAAGTTACTTTGGGTGGTTTTTACTGATCGGACCGATTGGGTGAGGGCACTTCCTAAAAGTAATCAATTAATCCTTAAGATGAAACCTGAAAATAATATTTTATCATAAAAGAAACCCTCAAACTGCTTAAAGCACATTTGAGTTTGTGTATTATAGTGATTTAAATGAAGATACAACAAAAGCATTTAAAACAAGTTAATTCTAAGAGATCTGTAGACTTTGTCTTGAATGATAATAATAAATAAAATGTGTACAGTTTTATCTATGTAACATCTACAGTATTGAATTGGTCCTGGTGATATATAAAGACCTGCTACACATAAAACCTCAAAATAACTGTTTTAATCCAACCTTCTGACAGAGAGAATAAAAACACCAGCAGAAAAGTACAGCTGTTGTTCTCCCGTAATACTGAGAGGGACAAGATACATAACTGAGATAAAGAGACTGAAGATGAATCTCTACTGTAATTATATCTCCATCCATCCATTATCCGTCCCGTTTATTCCTATACAGGGTCACGGGGTTTCCTGAACTAGGACATTTAAATTTTAAAGTTGCTTGAACAGGATTTGTCTTAGTTTTGCCCCCTCAAACCACAAACTGACAAAAACATAACAAGTAAAAAAAAAAACAAAGCCAAAGTCCAGGCCGCCTTATAATCATGTAATTAAATTAGTAACAGTGCAGTGGCCTGCAGGCATTTCCCTCTGACATGTCGCGCGTTAATGAGACTCACAGTGGCTGGATCCGCTCCAGTGTCTTCCGGCCACCAGCGACCCGCCGAACGGCCGCGGGAGTCCTCCCACCCCGGACACGAGGAGCCCCTTCTCCGGTCCGAGCCCCGGGGGTCTGTGGTAGTAGTCCATGCTGAGGAAGGAGCCCGGGCTGGGGCTGCTGCCGGGGCTCAGAGCCACCACATCCACGCTCTCATACATCCCGTAGAGGCGGTAGATCAAAGGGAGAAAAAAAGATCAAAGCGCGAGGGACGGCGGGCAGAGAAAAGAGGCTGGGAGGGAGGAAGAGTTCACATCTTCATAACGGAGAGATAGAGGAAGAGGAGGAGGGAGACCCGCTGACCTCTCAGCCCGTGGAGAGGCACGAGCTCTCCAACTTTGCAGTCCTTTGTGTGGTTTTTCGCGGCGGCGGCGACTTCAGAGAGAACGCGAACGCTACAAGTGTTACGTAGCTCACCGCGCGTTCCTGGCTTCAGGAATGTATCAAAGTATCAAAGCGACGACGACCACGACGAGCGGGACTGATGTATGACGACACAGTCACATCAGATGTGTGTCATCTCCGAGTTCACCGAGCTCAGCGGGTTTCACGTCACCGTCGACCCGCAGCTAAAGGCTAAAATGTCACCGCGGATCCGCCGAAACCTCCGCCGAAACGTGACAGTCTGCTCGGCTCTCTGCCCTCCGTTTAACCAAGTCCCAAACGTTCACACATTAACGGCGTGTAGCCGCTGTCACGTGACTTCCAATCCGCCGCCGTGCGTCCAAGTTACGCGGATTTCCGGAGGTGAAAGTGGCGGCGAAACGTCGGCGAGACATCCGACTGATCCGGGTCTGGAGGTCCAGCATCGGTTCAAGCAGGAGTGTCCTATTGTAACCTCTGCTCTGCACTCGGTGGCCTCTCTCCCTCCTTCCCTCCCTCCCTCTCCCTCTCTCCCTCCCTCCCTCTCTCCCCCTCTCCCTCCGGTTGATGAGCGTCACCAGCTGCACACGAGCTCCACCTACCTGTCTTGCGCGTGTCTTCACTACTCTTCCGGAACTACATGCGTGCCATGATGCATCAAATATACAGTCTGTGGTTGTGACACAAAAATAATATATCTGATAAAGTTAACAACTGTTCAGCAGAAATACAATCGCCGCCTGAAAGTCTCTCAGTTGCAAACAGGAACAATATTGTGGCCTTGTTACACTTGTTGTTATTCAGTTCACACACACACACACACACCACCCACCCCCCCCCCCCCACACACACACACGCATATATCTATATATATATTATATATAGATATATGTATAATATATATGTATATATATGTATATATGACATACATATATGTATATCATATATATCATATATATTGATATATTGATTGATGATGTATATGTATAAATGTATATATGTATATATGTATATATATGTATATATATATATATATATATATATATATATATATATATATATATATTATATATATATATATATATATATATATATATATATACATATAGCCCCGTTTGGGTAATAATTCAATGAATAGATGAGTCTATTATTATGAAATACGTATCCATTATTATGAAATGTTTCTCATTATTATGAAAAAAAGGTAATTATTATGAAATATATTTTTGTTATTAATTAATCTTAGTTTAATGCATAATAGTTTATTTCAAAATGGCTTTTTTTTAAATCTAAGAATGAGTTTTTACATAATGGCTTTGTTTTTCATAAGAATGAGCTTTTACATCACTGGGCGGGACCAGTGGTTGACCTGCACGCTCATTGGCTGATCCTTCTCCATTCTACGCTCTGACACCGACTAGTTGGTGGGGGACTAGCATCGAGCCAGTTGGCTACCTCTCGGAGAAAGTCAGAAAAGGATCTTTCTCCTGTTGCCATGCCGTCAAAATCAAGTTTTCCCTACATTTCGTGCTACGTTTCTTAGTCGATGTCAACTTTTAACCGTAAACTGAGCTGCATTCTGCCACCTACTGGCCTGGAGTATATACGTCGCACCTCTCGCTCACTATTGATATTCACTGTTCTGTTGCTTATGCCTGAATGAAAGAGCAGCCAATCACATAAATGGCTCCGCCCTCTCTGCTGTGATTGACACACAAATCATTTTTATGAAAAACAAAGCCATTATCTGAAAATGGGAAATATTTCAATAATAATAAATGCCTGTATTTCATAATAATAGACTCATTTAATTATTGAATTATGAACCAAACGGGGCTCCATACATTTCAGGCTTCAAATATAAAGATATAAGATTTAAATTTTTTGTCAAGAATCAACAACCAGTGGGACACATTCGTGAAGTGGAACAAAATTTATTGGATATTTTAAACTTCTTTAACAAATTAACTGTAAAGTGGGTGTGTAATATTATTCATTCTCCCTGCATTAATCCTCTGCAGCGCCACCTTCTGCTGCAGTTCCAGCTCCAGTCTCTTGGGGTTTGTCTCTATCAGTTTAACTCATCCAGAGACTAAATTCTGGTCCATTCTTCCTGTAAAACAGCTGGAGCTCAGTGAGGTTGGATGGAGAGCGTTTGTGAACAGCAGTCTTCAGCTCTTTCCACAGATTCTGGACTGGATTCAGGTCTGGACTTTGACTTGGCCGTTCTAACACCTGGATACGTTTATTTGTGAACCGTTCCATTGTAGATTTGTCTTCATGTTTTGGATCATTGTCCTGTTGGAAGATAAATCTCCGTCCCAGTCTCAGGTCTTCTGCAGACTCCAACAGGTTTTCTCCCAGAATGCTCCTGTATTTGGCTCCATCCATCTTCCATCAGTTTTAACCATCTTCCCTGTCCCTGCTGAAGAAAAGCAGGCCCAGACCATGATGCTGCCACCACCATGTTTGACAGTGGGGATGGTGTGTTCAGGGTGATCAGCTGTGATGATTTTACTCCAAACACATCGTTTTACATTGTGGCCAAAAAGTTTGATCTTGGTTTCATCTGACCAGAGCTCCTTCTTCCACATGTTTGGTGAGTCTCCAGGTGGCTTGTGGCAAACTTTAAACCAGACTTTTTATGGATCTCTTTGAGAAATGTCTTTCTTCTTGCCACTCTTCCATAAAGGCCAGATTTGTCCAGTGTAAGACTGATTGTTGTCCTCTGGACAGACTGTCCCACCTCAGCTGCACCCCGTCTGCAAGGTCATCAAAATGTATTCATCAAAAAAATGATTTTTTTACCAGGTCTTATAATGAGGTAACACCAGTGTTGGGTGTAACGCGGTACAAAGTAACGCGTTACTGTAACGGGATTACATTCGCCAGTAACGCAGTAATGTATCGCGTTACAGTTGTAATTTGTGTAATCACATTACAGTTACTCTTAGACAAAAAAAAATGCGTTACTTTAGTTACTTTAAACCAGGGGTGTCCAGCTCCAGTCCTCGAGGTCCGCTGTCTGTCTTTGTTTCCCTGCTTCAGCGCAGCGTTGGGAGATATATTTAATTGGGTGAAGACTGTTGTGAGGAGCCAATGACATTTGAGGGATGGGGTGTGGCTGGACGTGAGTGGAGCGTGGACACGGGAGGAGCAGGTGCGGGAGAGAACTGGAGAGAACTGGAGGAGAGACAAGACGGAGGCCGCGTGCTGCAGAGTTACGTGGAGTTTGTTCCCAATACGAGACCAAACTACCAGTGAAATTGGATGCTGTTACTGTTTCTGTCGGAGGAGTTCGACCAGAGCCCTTTAAGAAGTTGCAACAGTGATAGACTATCCGTTCGAGAGGATAAATCATCCGACGGAGAAAGTTTGCCAGAGGTAGCTGCTAAGCCAGTAGCTAATTGCTTTGCCGGGACTTTGTCACGACGCTGTCGGCCTGAGAGCTAACGCAACAGAGCCGGAGGAACCTGCCAGCCTGACTAGACGACGGAGATCCGATGCGACCTGGGAATAAACGATACAGAGTCGAAGGAAGCCTGTCAGCTGGACGAGACGACGGAGATCCGACAGAGCCGGACCGCGCTGCATCCGCATCACTGACATTCCCATCTCAGAGTTGAACACTCTCTGCAGTCGACTAGAAATGAAAGCCTTCACTGAACGGGAATATCAATTCCTTAAGGAATACTGCACAGTCATGAAACCACTCACAGTGGCTTTGGACATATTACAAGGTGAAGATAACTGCTATTATGGCAGTCTCCTGCCAACACTGGAGATTCTGATGTCAAGGACACTGGCACTGCAAGATGGGCTCTCCCAGATGACAGCAGGCCTGCCTAATGCCATAGTACAGGTATGTATGTTTTAATAATCTTGAATTTGAAAGTCAAAAGCATTATTTTATGAATTTTTAATTTGTTTATTTTTTTTACAGGGACAGCACAAATTTAAAGTAATTGCATCAGAGTTAACTAACAGCTAATTATTAGGATGATAGAATAAATTAAAAGACCATTCATGTGGTCATCCCATACATATAAAAAATCTAATAAGTGAATGTACACTACATGAAGCACCGTAAAATGTCAATTCATAATTATTTTTAAACTTTTTAAGTGAATCCACAGATGTCACAATCCCTCATTTACTCACATGGCAACTACAGCTGAGAAGCTAAATCTAATACTATGCACTGCAAATTATACTGTACACAGCCAAGCTCATCAAATCTTTCCATATCGCATTTGCAGGCCATCAAGAAACGATTTGAGCTGGTGCTGGACAGCAAAGATGCTCTCCTTGCTGCTGTCACACTACCAAGGTTTAAAATGCGGTGGCTGAAAGAAGAAGAGAGAGAGAGATGCCTTAAAGACATTGCTGATCACTGAATGCCGTGTTTACCCCCCCGACAAGCAGGTTGTACATAGGCCTCAGACACCCACCTCCAGCACAAGTAAGAATGACTTGATAAAGGATCTAGCCCCCTACAACCATAAAACTGAAGTCGTTGACTATTTGCAGTCGGGGTCAGAGATGGAGATCCTGCACCGTTTGCCCACAATAAAGACTTTATCACTGAAGTACAACACAGCCACACCCTCTAGTGCACCGGTTGAGAGGCTCTTTAGCCTTGGCAGCCTGGTACTGACTCCGAAGAGGAACAGGTTGTCTGACAAACGGTTTGAGAGACTCCTCCTGCTGAGGTATAACCATTTCTTTGATGAGAATGTCGAGTAGGATGAAGAAAAAATCTACTGTAAAGCTATAGTTCACATAATTACAAATTACATTTCATATGTAGTTTTAAGTTATTTTCCTTTGAAGTCTCATTCATTGTCTGATATTGTGATGAGAGCCATTGTCTTATTTTATTTAATCATATAATTTAAACAAACTTTGTTTGTACTGGGTGGTTGGAAGGACGACTTAAGTTATGTTGTAAAGAAATTCAGTTTGCTGATGCTTACGTCATGGAAGTATAAACAGACATTTACTGAGTGAATTAAGATTAGAGTGAAAGCTTTAATCCCAATTTTATTTTGAAACATTTTGCATACAGCAAGTCTTGTAGCCTTTTTTGGCAAATGTTCCTGTCATTTTTTTCCAGCTTTGTTGCATTAAAGTGCATAAAAGAGATCTTGTGTATGTCCTCCTCATTAGAATACACATTTGTGCTGATCTGGGCACTGCAGTAATAAAGTTCTAACTATATGTTGTTCATTGGCAATCAAGTTAGGTGCAGCACAGGTGATATTGCGGAGTAATCCAAAAGTAGTGTAACTAGTAATGTAACTAGTTACTTTCAGCAGCGAGTAACTAAGTAAAGTAAGGGATTACTTTTTTAAAAAGTAACTAGTAATGTGTAATGGATTACTTTTTTTGAGTAACTACCCCAACACTGGGTAACACAACACCGTGTCAGCACGTGAAGCAGCTGCAGGTGTCGTCACGGCGATAATGATCCCCAAAAATACTGTACTGCAGGGGAAACATTAAAGATGCCCATACTGCTTTAATGTGAATTAAAAGATCAGTGAGAATACACCTGTGAAAGCAGACACACTGCCAGTGAGCAAAGACATCAGCAGTGACCTCAGAGAAGGAACTGTAGCAGCCCGTCAGTCTGGAAGATGAGTTCCACATTTATCTGGAGTCCTGAAAGTTCATCTGAAGGTCAGACTGTGCAATGCTAAGGAAAAGTGTAAAAAATAAATTAATTAATTACAAAAACAAATCACAAGTTCCATCTGAGACACTGCAGGACCATTTTAGCCTGTTAAATGTTAAAGTTCATGTGAGTACAATTAGAAATATGCTCCACGAGTGAACTTCTAATTGTCATCTAATGAACAAAATTTGAAAAAAGTTTATAAGAAATATCTCCGTGACCCTGAATTAGAAATAAACGGGTATAGATAAAGGATGGATGTAAAAAGTAATGTTAAATTTAAGTGTAAAAATGAGACCTCAGTATTAGCTAGAAAGTGATTTGTTCTACGTGTATATTAGATTATATAAGATTATTAGAGCTGATTATCTGTCACCCAGTTTTTACAGAGGAAATAAAGGGTATTGAATATATTGCATATGACTGCATGGATTTCTGCACATGTAGATGTTGAGGCACATTAGTGGCGATTAATTCATTCATTAATGCATACTTACACACAGCCTTTTCCAATAAAAGTGTGTGCCCTTGCTGTGAGGCCTCCCAGTATTGATTAACTGCCGGTTAAAATATGAACGAAGACGGGGGAAGTGCAGCACATTCACGGCTGCCAGTTAATCAATGCTGAACATTAAATATATGGAAACTACAGAGGGGCGGGGGGGTGGGGGGGCAAAGAGCAGGAGGGTGAAGGTCATTGGGTTAAACGCTGAAAACAGCAGCAATTCACACAGACAGATGGTGCATAGTGGTATATATGGTGTATATATTGTATTGTATTGTATTATTTTTTAAACTGCTAGATCACATCTCGATAGATTTGTTTACAGTCGGCCAAAGAAACGCTGACATTTTCACGATCTAATTCAAACCACGTACGCTGTTTGGAATAAAGGTTTATTTTCTCTCACTGTGGGATTTTTTTAAACTTGCCATTTTCTTCGATTAGGATTCAATATTATAATTTTAGTTAATGATATTTGCTCGGGGGTCATGATCTGGGTCTCTGTAAAACACCTGGAGACAACTGACATCGTAACAGACGCTATACAAATAAAACTGAACTGAACTGAACTGAATAATGGTTGTTTGTTTGTCTGTGAATGATATAAAATAACTATTTGAAATCCTGTTTGAGGGACCAGAACTTTCAAACTCAGATGAATTCAACTACGATCTCATCTGACACCGATCTGATAAAACTGTTTGTTCTCCCTTTTCCCCAAATTAGAATCGATAAAGAATCGAATCGTTAAACAGTATCAATAATGGAATCTGAATCGGAAAAATCGTATCAATTCCCATCCCTAGTTCAAAAGTTCAGACCACGTGTTTACAACTAGAAACATACATGCTTGTTAGGGAGGGATGGCAGGAGAAAGAGAACGTGGTTTAGGTTTAAAACCATGTTTTAAACTAAAACTAAAATTTGAGTTTAGTCTAGTCTACAGATGAACACAAGGCCCTGAATACAGGAAATACACTTTGGACATCATTGTTTGATTTACCACACAGTTCAGACTCAACTAAATCTATGTTTAATGGATGCAAAAGTAGCTTCTCAACTTTACATAAATAGAGCAAATAATTCTCCCAATGTTGCACCTGAACCTTCAACAACACGCTGGATGGTATTTATTTACCAAACTTAACAGACATGAAAACAGAAATAGAAAAACTGATATTAAAACTGTCTCTACATTTGAACCCGAGGAACCTGATACGACTCTAACCTCACTGTAAATCTTATTTTAATGAAATGTCCATTTTTTATGTGAATGTAGTCATAAAAGAGAGAATAAAACTTAATTCCTCTACCAGTGTATTTACGATCTTTCCTCTTTTTGAGTCCAAACTGTCTCAGTCCAGCCTCTCTTCCTTTATCTCCAGGACGTCTAAACCTGGCTGTTCACCTGATGAGCTCAGTTTTAATCTTATACATCTTCATCACTCCCAGGGGACTCCTGTCGTCTCCAGCTCTGCTTCTGTCTCTTGGTCTCTCTGTCTTCAAACCTGGTTTCTGAGAAAGACGGGTCGTACTGTCGACCCGTGAAGCTTTCCCGTTCCCCCGCTGCTACTCCTCTACCTCCGATAACTCCGTTACTCCATCTGTGGCCACCAGAGTTGTTCTAAGTTCATTCATTCACACGTCTCTGCAGGCTACTCCGTTAAATTCATGTTTGCTCGCTTAGTATGTTCAATAAACTTTATTTTTGCCAAAAAAGAAAAACTGCCCCCACCCTTGTCAGCACCTGCTAGCCAGCTAGCCAGCTAGCCAGAGGGTTAGGGTTAGAAATTCAAACCGGATTGATGGCAGGTTGCTGAATTTTTAAACCCTCTTTTAGACCCATGCAGGGTCCCACCTGGAAGTTAAAGATCAGCAGAGAAAATGAAAAAGCTCCTGTGTATCATCTTGTCCTGCATCCAGGTGTGTACGACACACAACACTGATGACATCACTGACAACAGCTGGCTGGAGGAAGACTGAACAACTGCATCGTCTGGAGACAGTGAGACATGTCTTCAGACGTCCTCAGAGTGGTTTTGTGCTTTTAAAGACCTTTAAATGATCCGCTGGCTCCACATTCAGAGAAGCTGATCTGAAACTGATCGGTCTTCAGCTCTGACCCCCCCCTTTTTAAGCAAAACGCCTAAAATGACATACCCAAATTAAAATGATTGTAACTTCTAAACTGTTCTGTCCACATGGATGCATTAAAGTGTTCCAGAAAGAAGACACTCTGTAGTTTCTTGTGAAACTGTCAGGAACACTCTAGGTGGTACAGAGACACAGTAATGGGACTCTGAAGTCAGTAAAAAATGTTACATTTGTTTCGCCTCAAATAAAAAATAGATTTCAGGATTTCTGGATATTATGTAAATAAGGCATTTGACAATATGAGGCTGTTGGGACACTATATCTGAACATGTGTATCAGATTTGAAGAAAATAGCACAAATTATGACCATCCTTCAGAGGTTTTTTTTTTTATTTTTTTGTGTTAGATTAAAAAATGGAAAAAAAAAAAGTCACTTTTTAATTTTTTAAAATTTTGATTGACAATTGAAAATGGGAAAAATCAAATGATACACAGATAATTAGGGATTGGTAAAGTTACAGAACTTTAACATGGACATTTTCATTTTAAAGTTCTCCCAGACGGAGGATTCAACAGAAACAAGGTTATTTGTAACAACTGACAAGTTGAACTCTCCGTTAAAAGTTTCTGCTGTTACCTCAGAAATTAATGTTTTAATGTTCTGATTGTGGCCTCTAGATTGTTAGGATTTTGTTGGTAGACTTTTTTTTATTATTCATAAAAAAACAGGATGACATTAATGCCCTGGCAGTGACAATAATCTTTATTTTATTTAACATTTTTAAGATGAGATTTACACTAAATATGTGTTACTGACAAGTGCTGATGTTTGAACAACAAATGTTATGACACTTTAGTTCATATGGCAGCAGAACATTTCAATACAAGTGACCTTTACACTACTTTTGAATTCATTATTTGATTTTTCGTATACAATGCGATTAATCGTGATTAATCAGGGAAATCGTGCGATTAATCACGATTAAAGATTTTAATCGTTGTCCAGTCCTTGTTAATAATAAAGTGCGTTGCACTTTTAGGGAAGACCTTTAATACTATAACTTAGACGGGTGCTATAATATCTCCTTTAATAAGTCCTATAATATCTATAATATCTATAATATCTATAATATCTGTAATATCTGTTATATCTATAATATCTGCAATATCTGTTATATTTATAATATCTGTAATATCTGTTATATCTATAATATCTTTTATATCTGTAATATCTATAATATCTGTTATATCTATAATATCTGTAATATCTGTTATATCTATAACATCTGTAATATCTATAATATCTGTAATATCTATAATATCTGTTGTATCTATAATATCTGTAATATCTGTTATATCTGTAATATCTGTAATATCTGTTATATCTATAATATCTGTAATATCTGTTATATCTATAATATCTATAATATCTGTAATATCTGTTATATCTATAATATCTGTAATATCTGTTATATCTATAATATCTGTAATATCTGTTATATTTATAATATCTGTTATATCTATAATATTTATAATATCTGTAATATCTGTTATATCTGTAATATCTGTTATATCTATAATATCTGTAATATCTGTTATAATATCTATAATATCTGTTATATCTGTAATATCTATATATCTATAATATTATATATCTGTAAATATCTGTTATATCTATAATATCTGTATATCTGTTATATTTATATATCTGTTATATCTATATATTTATATATCTGTAATATCTGTTATATCTGTAATATCTGTTATATCTATAATATCTGTAATATCTATAATATCTGTTATATCTATAATATTTATAATATCTGTAATATCTGTTATATCTATAATATCTATAATATCTGTAATATCTGTTATATTTATAATATCTGTAATATCTATAATATATGTTATATCTATAATATCTGTTATATTTATAATATCTGTAATATCTGTTATATTTATAATATCTGTAATATCTGTTATATCTATAATATCTGTAATGAGGACCATCAGTATGATCAGTGAGCTCAGGCACCTGGATGCCAGTTAGTTGGTTGTGGTTAGTTGTTGGAGGTTGTGGTTAGTTGTTGGAGGTTGTGGTTAGTTGTTGGATGTCTTTACTCTGTGGTCAAAGTGAACTTGGAAAAGATAATTAAGCACGAAACTGTGCTCCATGTTTTTATTTGTTCTTAAGGTTTTTTTAAAAAAAAAAGATAAATTTGTTAACTGATTGGTATTAAATGCAGTCACTGTCTTGAGACTCAGATGACAAAATAAAAATAGAAATGCAGGATGCAGACTCATTTATTCTGTGTTGCTTGAGACTTGACTTCTACGTAGAGATTTAAACATGTGGTTAACATTTAAGAGTTGATGCTCTTAAACGTGGTGGAGCATCTTCAGGTGAGAAAGCAAACCTGCATGTTTCTGTCATCAGGCACCGTCCATGTGTTCCTGCAGGAAGAGCCTTCAGTTATTACAGGAGAAAACTGCTGCTGCTGCTGGGCCCAGCTTCACCACAACACACACACACATGAACACACAGAGATGCACACGCACTCACACATGAACACACACACACATGAACACACACATGAACACACAGAGATGCACACGCACACACACATGCACATGAACACACACATGAACACACCCACATATGAACACACACACACGAACACACACACACATGAACACACACACACATGAACACACAGAGATGCACACGCACACACACACACGAACACACACACACATGAACACACAGAGATGCACACGCACAGACACACGAACACACACACACATGAACACACACATGAACACACACACACACATGAACACACTGAACACACCCACACATGAACACACACACATGAACACACACACACACACATGAACACACCCACATATGAACACACACACATGAACACACACACATGAACACACACACATGAACACACACACACATGAACACACGAACACACACATGAACACACACACATATGAACACACGAACACACACATGAACACACACACATATGAACACACACACACATATGAATATGCACACATGCACACATGAATATGCACACAGATGCACATGCACATGCACACATGCACACACACACATGAACACACACACATATGAACACACACAGATGCACATGCACACGTACACACACATGCACATGCACACATGAACATGCACACAGATGCACACACACATGCACACATGCACATACACATGCACATGAACATGCACACAGATGCACATGCACATGCACACATGTACCCATGAACAGAACAAATTCCAGACAAGACCAGAAATCCTGCAACAATACCAGGTTGTGTGTGTGTGTGTGCGTGTGCGTGCGTGTGTATGTGTCTCAAACTCGTCAAGTTCAATTACTAAATTCGTTTTGATCTGTTATTTTACTCTACTCACGCAAGGGGAAACCACACACACACACAGAGATGAAAAGAGGAAGGTTGTTTCTGGGTCCTAGTGCTCAGATGCTTCACAGATGCCTGTGAACTGTTTAGTGAAGCAGGTGGAGCTGACGGCTGTAACGAGCTGACGGCTGTAACGAGCTGCTGGCTGTAACGAGCTGACGGCTGTAACGAGCTGACGGCTGTAACGAGCTGACGGCTGTAACGAGCTGACGGCTGTAACGAGCAGGAAGCCTAACGATGAGCTGATTCTCTGCATGTGTGTCTCCTTTCTGTTAACAGTCTATAAATGTTTATAACTCTGATTCCCACCTTGCTCTCTGCTCACTTGTTAACTTGTCTGATGTTGAATCAGGCTGCGTGAGAACATTTCTCATAACCATCATGGAGACATCTGATGTTTGATTAAATATCCACAAACCTGTGGATTATTATATCCAATAAGCCACAAAAAGTTAACTCCTTCTATATCATATAAGGATGAAATAATTACTATTATGTTTAAAAATTATTATTATGTTTTATGTGGTGTGACAAAATTAATAGAATTTAAAGTATATGAAATACATCTAATCTAAAATTCATTATGGATAAAAGTCATTATACAAAGAAAGTTTGAGTGAATTCCAGTTCCTTCCTTAACCTTCAATCTCTAAAATGTTCGCTCCTGTGAAGTCTAAGTGCTGTCCTGACTCTAAGAAAGTCAAGTTGAGCGACAAGTCTGAGGAATGTATCGCTCTCAGTATTGAGATTCTCCGACACCACCCTTGGAAGTAAGGGCTACCCAGAAGGCATTGTGTACTTTCGCCAAATCGTCTTCAAAAAGGATGGCACCGAAAAAAAGCGAGCTACAAATGTAAGTATTTTCATAGTTAAGATATAAATGTTACGAAACTATCTTACTGTCTTCGTTACATATATTTATATTATCTTATTCTTCTTCTACGTCTACTTCTCCTTCTTCTTCGTCGTTTTCTTGACAGACTGGACGTAGCTTTGGCGTAAGGCCGCCCCCCACAGTCTGAAGACGTAACTGCACTCAAGGGCTGTCCCATTTCTAAGTCACAAGACAGTTCTTACACTTACTTTCAAGGGCCAAGATTGAGGGCCAAAGACTGAGGGTTGAGATTGAGGGTTAAGGGAGGAATTGGAGTTGGCCTTTATTGTATTTTCTATTATTGAAAGAAGTTTTAAAGAAGTCCATTTTTGTCTTGTTAGTGCATTGGTCCTTCTGCTGATGAATAAAGCTGTTGTAGCATGTAAATATGGTTGATGAAGGTAAATAGAAACTGACAGAGCAAAAATGAGAATGAATGGGATGTTCTCCACTACACAGAAGAAGCACATTCGTAAGGTAATAAGACCAGAACATATCCTCCAACTGAACAATTTTGAAAAAGCATGTCGGGAAAAAAGGTATCATATCACACCAAAGCTGAGTAGAAAGTAAGAAGTGACCACAGGAAGAAGAAGAAGAACCAGTGACAGTCACAATGAAGAGCTGGACTGAAGCTCTTCAGTCCCCCCCCCGCGAAAGATCAAAATCTGCAAACGGGAGCCGGAGCCCCCCGAGCCTAGATAACGTGTTTAAAATGTTTAAAAACTACAAAAAGTAGCGAGGCACTGCAGCGAAACAAGACAAAGGCTCAACTGTGGTCTTTCTGTTACCTTCACAGCCTCTGGTCTCTGAACCGTAGTAAACAAACCACTCTTTCATCTAACCCCGTTTTCATTCTGCCATCCCACGACACACACACTACATTACCCATAAGGCCACCTTCTTAAAAGGGCCAGGCTGGCTCACAACATTTCTTCACTGTGAGAGAACGCGCACAACATCCTGTGATGCTTCCATGATTTTTTTCTTGATTTTTTATGATATTATATATTTCGAAAAAATCTGCAAATAACTAAAACCGCGGAACTTAAAGCGTGAATTGACGAGGATCTTCTCTTCCTGCTCTCCAGGGAAGGCGGACGCTTTTCTGTGAGCTCCTGCCCCTCTATCTGATCCTCGCTGCTCTTTGTCCTGTCTGTGTGTTTTTGGAGCCTCATACGGATAAAATCTGAATATCTAAATCAACCATGGATCTGGTTAGCTGGTCTCTCAATGCAATTGATCAAATTTTTTCTACAAGAAGGGAATCTACAGGTGATCCTTCATGTCCAGATGGCACAGAGCCAACGGGGTACGTTCAAGATCCATGGAGGAAGTGGCGCTTGAGCTGCCAGGCTCCTCTGTTCATCGAGGACCCTGAAGATGTTTACATATTTGGATTTATGATCATCGGATTCCTGCTGTTTGGCGTTGGCGGATACCTGATGTAAAATGTAAAATTAAGCGCACGGATGCTGCTATTCCGGTCCTGATGTCCGTGTGCGTGGAGGTGAGTCGTGCTGTGAGTGCCGAGACTGTAAAAAGAGACGAGATGAATCGGAAGCTGGACGTGATTCACGGCGTGAACCACCGACAGCTTCAGATGCATGAACTCATGGGGAAAATGGATAGCAACCTGGGGAAACTACATGCACTGCTTAGGGAGAATGGACACGAATAATTCGGACTTTTTGGATTTTCCCACGAGAGATAACCAGCAAAGGACTTAAGGCAGGCAAAAAATTCACTGTCAGTCTGACCGAAAACAATCTCTCTTATCTGAATCTGGCTCCCCTGAGCGGCCTTGGCCAAGGCCGAACTGAAAAAGAATCTCACCAAGGTCTTATCCGAAGTAGGCCCCCCCCCACACCATCCTCCGCTCCATTGCCTTTCCCTGACTCTCAACGTCCTCGCTGGATCCTGGTGTTCTCCCCCACGTGGAGCGGACTGATTGCACTGCGCGCCACCGGCTGCGTGCCACCGGGCGAGCGTGCACGGGCCGCTTGGCTGGGACCTTTTTCCTGATATGATGTCTTGTCCTGTATTAAGGTTGTTATGCCTGTGCTGAGGTTTTTTTTTTGTGAATCCCACAACATGTGCCTCTGATCAAGGACATGTGGTGTGAGACACCTGTTTTTTATCCTCTCCCCCCCCCATCCCCTATGTGATCATATTTTCCTCTGTTAAATTGAAGTGCTCTTATAGCGCTGACCCAAGCACCGTTGACTCCTGTCCATATGTTGTGTTGTTTTTGTATGTTTCTCTTGGACGGTGAACTGGGAAGTCAAATTCTGCTGTGTTGGGACGCTGGCTCAGTGGCGACAATAAATTTGATTCTGATTCTGATTCTGATCTCTGTACTCAAAAATGACATAACATCTCAGTAAAGGAAGTGTCTTAAAGAATAGAGACAGGGTGCGCTGCTTTGTGTGATTATGTGACCACACTTATGCGTACGCATACATACACATAAAATAAAATGATACAGAATATTGTTCTTAAGATGCAAACATCTCATAAAATGTGAGATTTAACGTTTCTGTTGCCATGTGATCACATCCTATTTAGGAATAGAGCATTGATGGATGATTTATTTTCCATCAGGTAAGGAATTTAAGCTCAAATAGAGGAATAAAGTGATAGTGTCAGGGCAGTATACTTGCATATAGATTTGATGCAGCTCTCGTAGCTACTTGCACACATGGATGCCCCCAGACTGTTTACTGCTGTCACATTTACTGGTTCAACATCCTTTTCTCTGCAGCTACAGATGCTCTCAACTATGTGATCTCTTGTTGGTTCCAGTTCAGTAAAGTGTTTTCCATTCAGCCATGACTGTGCTGTGTGAACAGATCTACATTTCTTTTCTTGTTAACCACAACAAATACAATTACAGAGCAACAACAGTAACTACAGTAACTAGAGCAACTACAATAACTACAGAAACAATAACTACAGTAACTAGAGCAACAACAGTAACCACAGTAACTAGAGCAACTAGAGCAATAACAATAATTAGAGCATCTACAGTAACTAGAACAACTAGAGCAACGCCGGTAACTACAGCAACTACAAAAACTAGAGCAACTAGAGTAACTACAGAAACAATAACTACAGTAACTAGAGCAACGACAGTTACTAGAGCCACTACAGTAACTAGAGCAATGGCAGTGACTACAGTAACTAGAGCAACTACAGTAGCTAGAGCATCTACAGTAACTAGAGCAACAACAGTAACTAAAGCAACTACAGTAACTACAGAAACAATAACTACAGTAACTAGAGCAACATCAGTAACTATAGCAACTAAAGTCACATGAGCAACTACAGAAACAATAACTACACTAACTAGAGCAACGACAGTGACTAAAGCAACTACAGTAACTACAGAAACAATAACTACAGTAACTAGAGCAACATCAGTAACCACAGTAAATAGAGCAACTAGAGCATTAACAATAACTAGAGCATCTACAGTAACTAGAACAACTACAGCAACAATGGTAACTAGAGCAACTACGATAACTAGAGCAACTAGAGTAACTACAGAAACAATAACTACAGTTACTAGAGCCACTACAGTAACAAAAGCAATGGCAGTGACTACAATAACTACAGTAACTAGAGCAACAGCAGCAACTAGAGCAACAACAGAAACAATAACTACACTAACTAGAGCAAGGACAGTAACTACAGAAACAATAACCACAATAACTAGAGCAACAACAGTAACTACAGTAACTAGAGCAACTAGAGCAATGACAGTAACTACAGAAACAATAACTACAGTAACTAGAGCAACAGCAGCAACTAGAGCAACTACAGTAACTACAGCAACTACAGTAACTACAGAAACAATAACTACAGTAACTAGAGTAAATAAAGCAATGACAGTAACTATAGCAACTAAAGCAATGACAGTAACTAGAGCAACTACAGTAACCACAGAAACAATAACAACAGTAACTACAGTAATTTAGAGCAACTACAGTAACTACAGTAACTTGAGCAACTACAGTAATTACAGTAACTCAAGTAACTAGAGCAACTACAGTAACTAGAGCAACTAAAGTAACTTGAGCAACTACAGTAATTACAGTAACTCTAGTAACTAGAACAACTACAGTAACTAGAGCAACTACAGTAACTCAGTAACTAGAGCAACAATAGGAACTAGAGGAACTACAGTAACTAGAGCAACTACAGCAACTAGAGGAACTACAGTAACTAGAGCAACTAGAGCAACGTCAGTAATTAGAGCAACTACAGTAACTAGAGCAACTACAGTAACTTGAGCAACTACAGTAATTACAGTAACTCTAGTAACTAGAACAACTACAGTAACTAGAGCAACTACAGTAACTCAGTAACTAGAGCATCTATAGGAATTAGAGGAACTACAGTAACTAGAGGAACTACAGTAACTAGAGCACTAGAGCAACGTCAGTAACTAGAGCAACTACAGTAACTTGAGCAACTACAGTAATTACAGTAACTCTAGTAACTAGAACAACTACAGTAACTAGAGCAACTACAGTAACTCAGTAACTAGAGCAACAATAGGAACTAGAGGAACTACAGTAACTAGAGCAACTACAGCAACTAGAGGAACTACAGTAACTAGAGCAACTAGAGCAACGTCAGTAATTAGAGCAACTACAGTAACTAGAGCAACTACAGTAACTTGAGCAACTACAGTAATTACAGTAACTCTAGTAACTAGAACAACTACAGTAACTAGAGCAACTACAGTAACTCAGTAACTAGAGCATCTATAGGAATTAGAGGAACTACAGTAACTAGAGGAACTACAGTAACTAGAGCACTAGAGCAACGTCAGTAACTAGAGCAACTACAGTAACTTGAGCAACTACAGTAATTACAGTAACTCTAGTAACTAGAACAACTACAGTAACTAGAGCAACTACAGTAACTCAGTAACTAGAGCATCTATAGGAATTAGAGGAACTACAGTAACTAGAGGAACTACAGTAACTAGAGCAACTAGAGCAACGTCAGTAACTAGAGCAACTACAGAAACTAGAGGAACTACAGTAACTAGAGCAACTAGAGCAATGTCAGTAACTAGAGCAACTACAGTAACTTGAGCAACTACAGTAATTACAGTAACTCAAGTAACTAGAGCAACCACAGTAACTAGAGCAACTACAGTAACTTAAGAAACTACAGTAATTACAGTAACTCTAGTAACTAGAACAACTACAGTAACTAGAGCAACTACAGTAACTAGAGCAACTATAGGAACTAGAGGAACTACAGTAACTAGAGGAACGACAGTAACTAGAGCAACTAGAGCAACGTCAGTAACTAGAGCAACTACAGGAACTAGAGGAACTACAGTAACTAGAGGAACGACAGTAACTAGAGCAACTAGAGCAACATCAGTAACTAGAGCAACTACAGTAACTAGAGCAACTAGAGCAACATCAGTAACTAAAGCAACTACAGTAACTAGAGTAACTAGAGCAACGTCAGTAACTAGAGCAGCTACAGTAACTACCAGGTCAACACCAGCTCTGTATCCCACAGACGTCTCACTAGAAAGCTTTGTCAGACACTGGTGAGAATTTTAACTAAATTAAATAAAGTTTTTTGTGAATACAGTGGTATTGAAGGCTGGACTCAACGTGTGTATATTTCAATAATCACCCTTCAACTGAAAATGTAAATGTTAAACGTATAAGATGTGTGTCTTTATTTTATGAGTTTGAAAAAAAGTAAAGATGCAGTCAGTGAAAAGTGGGCTTGTTTTGATTGCAGTTTTGGACTAAAATTAACGAGGTGGTTATCAGCCGGTTAAAGATGCCGTTCAATGATCTTAATAACAGTTATTAATAACCCAACAAGCTGAAGAGCAGAGGGTTATTTTCCTGTTAAAATGAACAAAGGCAGTCTTTGTGCAGTAACTTAAATGAAGAGATAAAAGGTACATAACAGGATTATGAGAAAGGTCATGTGATGCTGGTTTGTGTTGAGGACAGAAAAGAGGCTGGAAAAAGACATTTAGGCTTTTTCTTCACCAGGTGGGTATGAAGCAGGTGAACTTCTGTCCAACTCTTTAAAGATCTTTATTACACTAATGTTAAGTTTAGGAAGAGTGGCTGGACGGTGAACTCAAACTGAACTGGTGTGACCGCTACATCACATGTTACGTGCTCTTAAATATGAACAGAAATGTTTTGCTTATTTCCACCGTTGAGCAATAATCTGCATCCTGTCAAAGATGTGTGACTTCAGCCATAAATGATTCTTTACATTTCTGTGTATCGATGTTTTCCTTTTCGCCCAGGGACCAAAACCAACGTCCGCTGTGTAATCATGCACGCTCTCTGCTGCTCTTTTCTTCTTTTTCTCTCTCTTTTTCAGCTTCTCACCTCTCTTCTGCTTCCTCTTCGTCTCACCACTCCTCTGATTTTTTTCTCAGAGGAGTCTCGTGGACCAGAGAGGAAGGTCACTGACATGACGACGCGCTGGTCGCTGCTAATTAACCACTTAAACTGTTTCACACGCAAGCAAATGATTCCTTTATGCATAAATGTTAATATTAGGAGCTCACCTTCAATCCTCCTGCTAAAAAGAAACACAGATATGCAGTCCTTAAAATGATGGGTTTGAGAAACAGATATTGGCTCATAATGAGCTGGAAGTTTTAATTTTAGTAGCTAAACGTCTCTGTGATTTGTGTTTTTCTTTCTCTCTCTCTGAGAAGTTGAACCTACTTAAACCACAGCTGCCTGATGAATAATGGAGGACAGACAGTTGCTACCAGCAGGACGCCGTCTTTGTTCTCTGTTTTAGTGTTCCTATCCTCTGCCTTTCCTTGAATCTTTCCTTCTTCCCTCTGTTTTATTTTCCCATGTCAGCTTCCCCCAATCAGGAAAATGTGGGATCATGGGAAATGCAGTGAAAAGGCTGAGATTCTTACATTTACTTTTTTTTTTTTCGAGTCAATGTAATTTTAGTTGAACATGCGTCCGTTGTTGCGTCTCAGACCTGCGACCCGTTACAGCCCGTTGGGACGGCGGAGCTGCTACCACTTTAATGCTGCCAGCTTGATGCAGAGTGATGAAGAGTTTCAGGAGTTCGTTTTATTCCTGCAGACGTGTTTTAAAGTCTTTAATAGTACAGGGTTGCAGTTTTTCTTTCAAATTCACTCATTCCTGTTTGGGGGAAAGGTCACGGCTGCAGGCCAGCACCCCCCCCCCCCCTCCCTCTCCACCAGGCCTGCTGTAAGTCTGCAGGATGTGGTGTTACTGAGAAATGCTTGGATATCTCCAGAAGTGATTCAGTTCAATACAACTCAGTTTTATTTTTATAGCGTCTGTTACAATGTCAACTGTCTCCAGGCGCTTTACAGAAACCCAAATCATCCCTCGAGCAAATATCATTAACTAAGATTATAATATTAAATCCTATTCAAGGATAATGGCAGGTAAAAAACTCCCACAGAGGGATAAAAAAAAAAACCTTCAAGCCAAACAGTGGCAAGAAAAACTCCAATTTAAGAAGGAAGAAACCTGGACCAGGACCTGGATCAGATGGAGGGACCTTCCTGATGAAGACCAGCTGGATAAAGAAAGAAAAGAGGAGAGACAGGACAGAGAGAGGATGGAGGACAGAGAGGAGGGAGGACAGAGAGAGGATGGAGGACAGGAGAGAGATGAGGACAGAGAGAGGAGGAGGACAGAGAGGAGGATAGAGGACAGAGAGAGGAGGAGGACAGAGAGAGGAGAGAGGACAGAGAGAGAGGATGGAGGACAGAGAGAGAGGATGGAGGACAGAGAGAGGATGGAGGACAGAGAGAGGAGGGAGGACAGAAAGAGGATGGAGGACAGAGAGGATGGAGGACAGAGAGAGGAGGGAGGACAGAAAGAGGATGGAGGACAGAGAGAGAGGATGGAGGACAGAGAGAGAGGATGGAGGACAGAGAGAGGATGGAGGACAGAGACAGGATGGAGGACAGAGAGAGAGGATAGAGGACAGAGAGGATGGAGGACAGAGAGAGGAGGAGGACAGAGAGAGGAGGGAGGACAGAGAGAGGATGGAGGACAGAGAGGATAGAGGACAGAGAGGATGGAAGACAGAGAGAGGATGAGGACAGAGAGAGAGGAGGGAGGACAGAGAGAGGATGGAGGACAGAGAGAGGATAGAGGACAGAGAGGATGGAGGACAGAGAGAGAGGATGGAGGACAGAGAGAGAGGATGAGGACAGAGAGAGGAGGGAGGACCAGAGAGAGGATGGAGGACAGAGAGCAGAGGGAACAGAGAGGATGGAGGACAGATGGGACAGAGAAAGGAGGGAAGAGAGGATGACAGAGAGAGGATGGAGGACAGAAGAGGAGGAGGACAGAGGATGGAGAGGATAGAGATAGAGGACAGAGCGGATGGAAACAGAGAGAGGATGAGGACAGAGAGAGGAAGGACAGAGAGAGGATGGAGGACAGAGAGAGGATGGAGGACAGAGAGGATGAGGACAAGAGAGGATAGCACAGAGAGTAGGGAGGACAGAGAGAGGATAGAGGACAGAGAGGATGGAGGACAGAGAGAGAGGATGGAGGACAGAGAGAGGAGGGAGGACAGAGAGAGAGAGGGAGGACAGAAGAGAGAGGAATGGAGGACAGAAAGAGGATAGAGCACAGAGAGGAGGGAGGACAGAGAGGATGGAGGGACAGAGAAAGGAGGGAGGACAGAGAGAGGATAGGACAGAGAGAGGATGGAGGACATAGAGATAAGAGGACAGAGAGGAGGGAGGAACTGAGAGAGGATTGGAGGACAGAGAAAGATGGAGACAGAGATCTGAGGAGGAGAGAAGAGAGAGGATGGAGGACAGAAGGATGCAAGTCTGAGAGATGGAGGACAGAGAGAGGAGGGAGGACAGAAAGAGGATGGAGGACAGAGAGAGAAAAATGGAGGACAGAGAGAGAGGATGGAGGACTAGATGAGTCTGTCAGAGAGGATGGAGGACAGAGAGAGGATGGAGGACAGAGAGAGAGGAGGGAGGACAGAAAGGATGGAGACAGAGAGGGATAGTCTAGAGAGGATGGAGGACAGAGAGAAGAATGGAGGACAGACGAGAGGATGGAGGACCAGAAGAGAGGATGGAGGACAGAGAGAGAGATGAGAAAAGAGGAGGTGAGGACTGAGGGTGGAGGGACAGAGAGAGAGGATGGAGGACCAGATAGAGGATGGGGACCAGACATAAGAGGATGGGGACAGAGAGTGTGATGGAGCTCCAGGAGAGAGAGGATGGAGGACAGAGAGAGAGGATGGAGGACCAGTTAGAGGACTGGAGGACAGAACTGAATTGGACTTACATGGAGGAAGATTAGGACCAGAAGGAGGAATTCCCTGTCTTTCTTAATGACCACATAAACATTGTTGCAGATGGAGGTAGCAGATGGGATGAGATGGCCAGAGGACCAGGTCACCGATCACCACGCCAGATGCTGCTTTTGAATTAAAGTATGATTATAATCAACCAATGACCTGTTTGAATTATTTTTTTTCTTAAATAAAACGTGAATTACTGCAGGCTGGTACAGTAGCAGTAGCCTGCAGTAATCAGTAGACAGCAGTCTTTAGATCGAAGTTAATCACACAGACTGTTTGTGACTGCTCCACCGGTGGTATCCTGTCCTGCTTCACTAACCTCCTCTTCTCTACAGTTTCTGCTGTCAGAAGCACAAACATTTACAGAGTTTTGTTTTTCGTTCTGCTGCTGGATGTTTAGTGGTGAAAAGGTGTGAAGCCAAACAGATTCAAGCTGCCGTTCAGACAGACAGTGTTACTACTGTCCAGTAGTAACTCTGCTACTACTTCCTGTTCTCGTTTTCTCTCGTGTCTGCGGTGATTCACACTCACTGCCCCTTAATCACTTCATCACTTCTGTTTCATGTTGGGCTGCTGACTGAGGGTTAGGGCTAGGGTGTTGTCAGCTGTCTCTCACTAATTATGAAGCCACTCTGGGGAGGGGGGTGACTGACGTCTGCAGGGTGCTGGATCCCTGCTGGATCCCTCCGGATCTCTCCTGGATCTCTGATGGATCCCCACTAGATACCTACTGGATCTCTGCTGGATCTCTACTGGATCTCTGATGGATTCCTCCGGATGTCTCCTGGATCTCTGATGGATCCCTCCAGATCTCTGCTGGATCTCTCCTGGATCTCTGATGGATCCCCACTAGATACCTACTGGATCTCTGCTGGATCTCTACTGGATCTCTGATGGATTCCTCCGGATGTCTCCTGGATCTCTGATGGATCCCTCCAGATCTCTGCTGGATCTCCTGGATCTCTGATGGATCCCCACTAGATACCTACTGGATCTCTGCTGGATCTCTACTGGATCTCTGATGGATTCCTCCGGATGTCTCCTGGATCTCTGATGGATCCCTCCAGATCTCTGCTGGATCTCTACTGGATCTCTGATGGATCCCTCCAGATCTCTGCTGGATCTCTACTGGATCTCTGCTGGATCTCTACTGGATCTCTGATGGATTCCTCTGGATCTCTGCTGGATCTCTGTTGGATTCCTTCCAGATCTCTACTGGATCTCCACTGGATCTCTGATGGATCCCCACTGGATCTCTGCTGGATCCATACTAGATCTCAGATGGATGTCCACTGGATCTCTGATGGATCCACCACTGGATCTCTGAAGGATCCCCACTATGTCCCTACTGGACCCAATTGGATCTCTAATGGATCCCTTCTGGATCCACACTGGATTTCTGTTGGATCACTGGTTGATTACCACTGGATCTCTACTGGATCTCTGATGGGTTCCTCCAGATCTCTACTGGATCTCTGTTGGATCCCTCCAGATCTCTACTGGATCTCCACTGGATCTCTGATGGATCCCCACTGGATCTCTGATGGATCCACCACTGGATCTCTACTAGATCTATGCTGGATGCCCACTGGATCTCTGATGGATCCCCACTATGTCCCTACTGGACCCAATTGGATCTCTAATGGATCCCTTCTTGATCCACACTGGATTTCTGTTGCATCACTGGTGGATTACCACTGGATCTCTACTGAGTCCCTGATGGATCCCTCTGGATCTCTGAGGGATCCCTCCGGATCTCTACTAGATCTCTGCTGGATGTCCACTGGGTCTCTGATGGGTCCTCACTGGATCCCTGATGGATTCCGCTGGATCTGTACTGGATCCACATTGGATCGCTATTGGATCACCACAGGATCCCTGGTTGATTCCCACAGGATCCTTGTTGGATCTCTGTTGGATCTCTGCTGGATCTCGATGGGAGGAGCTGAGACGTACACAATGTCACAGAATTAGGACTCTAATACAGTTATTTGAACCAATTTCTCTTTTTAAATCAAACTCTAAGCTCCATGTTTCCTTTTAAAACAAATATATGAAAGAAACAAATTGAGAGAAAAAATGTCCTGCAGAAAGAGCAGAAAAGAGCAGGTACCTGATCACCACCTGGAGTAAATCTGTGTATGTACCTGGTCGTTCTACCCTGGTCTTCTACAAAGTTCTACGAAGTGCTTTACAAAGTGTCTCTCAATCATACATTCCCACAAACATTCCAAAAGTGCTTCTTATATCTTCATTCAATATATATATTGGCACTTTGTTTAACACTTATACCACAATGACCATATCAGAGGACATGTGGAGCTCAGTGTCCTACCCAAGGACTCTGCACCTGGTGGGGATGGAGATATGCTGACCCATGGCTGTCCTATGCTGGTCTCAGAGAACAAGATGAACAAAGGAGGAAGGAAGAAATCTCTTTCCTTGATTGTTCGCTGGTAAATAAACTGAAATGTTAAATGGTATATCAGAAATGAATTATCATGCGTTTCTCTGAGAAGACTGGAACATTTTCCAGACTTCAACACCTTTCTGTGGTCAAAGAGGCAGAGACACAACAGAGACAGTGTTGAGGAAATAGGACGACGTCCTTGTTAACAGATGGTGTAACCGTGGACATGCGTCTTTCTGTCCATGTTAACACCTGAGGAGCCATTTGACCTGTTTTACCTGCTGATGAAGCCTGAACGGAGAGGATGGAGTCAAGTAGGACACGTCATCCTCATTTACACAACGTGGCACCATGTTACACTTCTAAGAAAAAACAAAAGCTAAATAATCGATCCTGCTTATACCATCTCACATGACCTAAGGGAGGGCAGACAGTGAAACTAGGAGCTTCAATAGGAGCCTCACCTAAAACTGGCTCAGGCACCGTTCTGTACCAACAACAGACCAATAAAAGATAAAAGTCTGACTCACTTCACACCAACACTGAAATCACTGAACATCTCAACACAAGACAAATACCCAAACAAGTCTAAACTATTTGTTCCCAAAAAACACCACAGTTGAACAACATTTCTTCAAATTAACATTCCTCCTGTAAAGGTTTAAGTTTAAAATACTGTCAAAACTATTTTAATTTTTTAAAAGTGTCTGCATGTATATTCATGGTTGGTGCCATAATGTAGTCAAGCCATTAAAGTCAGATATATCTGCAGCAGATGCTAGTTTTCCTGAGCCTTAGTGGGAGTGAATGTGTCCTTCAGTCCTCCTTGACAGCTGGATTGAACTTATTTTATTAACACCTGAGTGAAAGCCTGAATCTGTCAGAGAGGACTAAAATCACCAGCAGCGAGACTCAAGAGACCAGACACTGATGGTGTCTGTAGATGAAGGTGTGGTGGCAGAGGTCTGTCTGTGTCTGGGGGTGGGACATAACCGATATACCTGTGCATGACATGAACCCACACATATATGTTCCTACAGATATTCTACACATACATGTGTTCTTACAATCATGAGCTCATATTCTTACATACACGTACATATAGAAATAACTATACACCCATTTATATCCACATCCAGATGTTTACAGATGAGGGCTGCAAACATAAAGAAACCAAAACCAGCAGCTGCTGTGATTGACATGTTGGTCAGTTACAGGTGCACTGATGAATCAGTGTTGGAGTGATTATGAAATCATGACAGGCTCAAGGTCTGGAAGTCAAATACAGAAATGCAGGTTCAAAAATCCAAGAGCCCCAACCCCTAACCCCTAACCCTAACCCTAACCTAACCCTAACCCCAACCCTAACCCCGAACCCCGAACCCAACCCCCCAACCCGAACCCCAAACCCCAACCCTAAACCCTAACCCAACCCCAACCCGAACCAACCAACCCAACGAAACCCTAAACCCGAACCCTAACCCTAACCGAACCTAACCCTAAACCCAACCCGAACCCCAACCCCAACCCCAACCCGAACCCTAACCCTAACCCTAACCCCGAACCCGAACCCTAACCCTAACCCCAACCCCAACCCGAACCCTAAAACCGAACCCGAACCCAACAACCAACCCGAACCCTAACCCGAACCCGAAACCCCGAACCCCGAACCCAACCCGAACCCCTAACCCTAACCCTAACCCCCGAACCCCAACCCCAACCCCAACCCGAACCCTAACCCCAACCCAAACCCGAACCCTAACCCGAACCCTAACCCCAACCCGAACCCGAACCCGAAAAACCCCAAACCCAACAACCCAACCCAACCCCCGAACCCCAACCTAAACCCGAACCCCAAACCCAAACCAAACCCAAACCCTAAACCCCGAACCCCGAACCCCAACCCTAAACCCTAACCCTAACCCTAACCCCTAAACCCCTAACCCCAACCCCCCCAAACCCTAACCCTAACCCCAACCCTAACCCCTAACCCAACCCAACCCTAACCCTAACAACCCCTAACCCTAACCCCAACCGCAACCCTAACCCCAACCCTAACCCCAACCCTAACTTTAACCCTAACCCTAACCCCAACCCCAACCCTAAACCCTAACCCTAACCCCAACCCTAACCCTAACCCTAACCCCAACACCAAGCCTAACCCTAACCCTAACCCTAACCCCAACCCCAACCCCAACCCTAACCCTAACCCATCATGGAGTGGACTGAAAGACTCCAGTTGGAACCATGACAGTATCTG
>JAGFBZ010000288.1:250000-290000 GCA_018398805.1 Hirundichthys speculiger | reverse complement strand
TTAGGCTACCTGGTCCCCTAATATAACGTTAGGCTACCTGGACCCTAATAATAACATTAGGCTACCTGGTCCCTAATAATAACGTTAGGCTACCTGGCCCCTAATAATAACGTTAGGCTACCTGGCCCCTAATAATAACATTAGGCTACCTGGTCCCTAATAATAACGTTAGGCTACCTGGTCCCTAATAAAACGTAGGCCCCTATAATAACGTTAGGCTACCTGGCCCCTAATAATAACATTAGGCTACCTGGTCCCTAATAATAACGTTAGGCTACCTGGCCCCTAATAATAACGTTAGGCTACCTGGCCCCTAATAATAACATTAGGCTACCTGGTCCCTATTAATAACGTTAGGCTACCTGGCCCCTAATAATAACGTTAGGCTACCTGGTCCCTAATAATAACGTTAGGCTACCTGGTCCCTAATAATAACGTTAGGCTACCTGGTCCCTAATAATAACGTTAGGCTACCTGGTCCTTAATAATAACGTTAGGCTATCTGGCCCCTAACAATAACGTTAGGTGGCCGAGCTACTCCGATAACAACCACATTAGCAGTTTACAACTAACTCACATATTGTTTTCAGTGTCAGTGATTGTGGGTAATTGTACCTGTAAATCTGGCTCCCTGACCGCGCTGAACAACAATGTCAGGTTCATCTCCAGGATCTGGACGAACAAAATACGTGTCCAGCTTTTTAAGTTTCGTTTTCTCCTGCGCTCTTTGTTCCTTTTTTTTGCGTTTTGTCGCTCCACTTTTATGTTTATATGAACTGCCACCCATAATTACATTAGTCTTTGATCCACCGCGTTGACTCTGTTGACTAGTGATTGATGATGATGCTGATGGACGGCTGTTGATGATGATTTTACCCAAAATACATTTGGAGATCTTGTAACTTTGCACATTGTAAAGTTAACTGTAAGAGTGAACATGAAGCCAGCCATGCAGCACAACATTTAATTCACTGTGTTGAATAAAACTACATGACCAAAGTCAGTCTTAAATTTTTTGACCAACCTGACTCATTCTGGCTGGAGCAACCTATATATGACCTCAGACGAAGCGTAACAAATTTCGCACAGAAATTGTTGAATACACGGATGTGCAAAGTGTAATCAACACTTAGGGAAGGGCCTGTTTCTTCTCTTTCACCGGGCCCTGGGGGGCCCGGGCCGGGGAAGTACCGCCCCCCCCAGTCCCCCCTGACACTGTATATAGGTGTTCCAACAGGTTACACAGATGTGTCACATCAAACAGAACACTGGATTGCTGAATGGTCCAGTTTGCAGCCCCGCAGCTCCTCCTGTGTGGCTTCCCTGAAGGAGCCAGGCAGAAGGAGTCGGGCTGAAGGAGCCGGGCTAAAGGAGCCAGGCTGTCTAGGGATTGTGATTTTTTTTTCTCCTTTTTTTTCTTTATGCTAATTTCAAGCCCCTTTTGTGTCATTGCTGTATGGGTTTTTTTTTTTTTTTGCTACAGTTATATGATAGCGGAGACCTCAGAAGATGGCTCGACATGTCTGCTACAGTAGCAGTGGGTATGCGTGTGAGATAGAGAGGAAAGGAGGATAAGCAGACTATTTGTCATTAGAAGGATTGCTGAGCTTAGTGAGTCTTAAACTGTTTGTTTGGGTTGTTGCTGTAAACTAGGATGTTGATGTGTGTGTGAGGGAGTCCATGGCTCGTCTACCATCTGTATCTGTTAGGATCACTGAGTATTTAGACTGTGAGAACCAGACTCGGTTTCTGAGTTCATCTTAGGTAACACTAGGGGTTGCTTGATGTCAGCGACCGTTAGGATAATCAAAGAAGATGTAAAGCGGTTGAGTCTTTCCTTCGCTGCCCTGGGTGCTTTGCCAAAAACAGTTTAAGATTCACAGTTGTTTGTTCCCAACTCCACTCAACTCTGAGCCAACATCTTTGTTGGTTTTTACCAATCACTCTTCAATTAAATATTAGTTAAAGCTATCAATCCTTAGAAAAACTAAAATCTGTATTTTCTAATAAAAAAGGGATGTTTTCTATGATGCAACAAAAACAAAACTGTAATTTATTTGAACCCTGAGTTAACAAATGCAAAGACAGTTATTTTTCAGCTTTCACAGGTCTTGAATATGAAGAAAGATGAAGAAAGAAAGGTTATTAAAATGTCAAATCAACTCTGCTCTGAAAGATGGTCCACTCAGCAGACGAATGGGCAGTTTAGCAGATGCATAGTTACATCATAACTGGGTGAATTACAGGAAATAAGCTCAAAGGAACAACCACTGGACCAGTCGTGTGCTGATCAGGAGGAAGCAGGTGTTAGGTTATCAGTGCAGCTCAGGCAGACCAGCAATCAGGAAACATGGAGTGGAAGAAGGTGGAAGAAAAGAGGACAACGAGATGACGAGATGAGGCGAGATTTGAATGAACCTAGACCACAGGAGTCAAACTCCAGTCCTGGAGGGTCACTGTCCTGCACGTCTTAGATGCCTCAGCACATCTGATTCATATGAATGGATCGCTAACAGACCTGTGCAGACAAACTGGGGGTGGTCCGTTCATTTGACTCAGGGACAGCGGCCCTCCAGGACTTCAGTGTGACACCCCTGATCTACAGAATCAAAAGAAAAGTAAAACTCAGGCAGTGGTTCTGTGCTGTGCTTTAAATATTACATAAACTCCTTTCTAACCAATTCTCATGGAATCAAAATGGTTTCTGTGAAGGCAGATCAATTATCGTTATGGTCGGATGTACTGTATAATCAAAAGAGTGAAGGCCAAGAACTTGCCAGGTCCTCTCTAATTTATAGATTTCTTCAAAGCCTCCATCTCCATCCATGGGGAGTACCTGGCTGAGGTTGGTCCTGCTGATGGCGCCCCCCAAGAAAGACTCAACACAGTCATGATGCTGTACAGTAACACTCAATCAATGGTCTGCACCCCCGAATGAGAAACCAAGTCCTTTGATATTCTATCAGGTGTCCAGCAGGGACACGTGCGTGTGCCTCACCTATTTAGCTTATGTCTTGACTAAGACATACCGTATTTTCCGGACTACAAAGTGCACCTAAATATAAGCCGCACCCACTAAAATTTAAACAAAATATATAATTTGTCACATATACGCCGCACTGGTCCATAAGCTGCCGGTATCCAGGCTAAGAAATAAGATATTTACATCGAAAGTGTTTATTCACATACCTGAACTGATAACTGTAACACGGCAGTAAAAGTGCTGATCAAACCAAACAGAAAAGTCATTGATGGTTTTATTCATTTTCCTCCTGAACACTAAAACCAAGTTGCTGTATTTTTCCTCCTCTTGTGTACTGAAACCCCCCCACACAGCAAAGACATACGGAACAGACCCGTGAAATGGACCCGTATCTGGGTCCACTTGCACTCAGTGCCAGATCCGCTTTGGAGCCGGATCACGAACCTGCTGGCTCTGGTCCACACCTGCGATTAAAACCTTACCTCCGCGGCGGGTCCACTCAGAACCGCAATCCGCTGGGGAACCAACAAACTGACTGGACAAATTTATTAATCAGTTTGTCCATTAATAACAGGTATTGATGCTCATAAAATGAATGTAGAGTAGCATAGCCAACATAGACTACTAAAAACAATAGCCTTTAACTACTTCATTTGTTTTTGTTTTCTGCAATTCCTGCTAGAGCGCCCCCTGAGGGCTGAAAAAAAATTAATAGAAAAGCCGCATCTCTGTATAAACCTCATGGTTTAAAGCGTGGGACAAAAGTAGCGGCTTATAGTCCAGAAAATACAGTAATCCCAATGAGACAAAAGCAAAGAAGTCAAATTCGTGATGGATGCCTGCCTCAAGAACTGCCTGCAGCCACGTTGGACATAGAGGGCTGGAGGGTCATGGAGGTCCAAGAGAGCTTGACCAGATGATAAAATGGGATTGTGATCTTCGCTGACTGCGATATACCGGCGACCTGTCCAGAGTGTAACCCTGCCTCCTGCCCAAAGGCAGGTGGGAGAAACTCCAGCAGATCCCCGTGACCCTAGATAGGACTAAACAAGTATGGATGATGGATGGATATTCTCTGAAGTAACATCTTCAGGTAGGGAAACAGTTTGAGATCTTAAATCTTCGATCCTTTTCATTTTAAGCAAATGACCAACACAGAATCAGAATCAGAATCAGAATCAGAATCAGATTTATTATTGTCACTGAGCCAGCGTCCCAACACAGTGAAATTTGTCTTCCCAGTACACCGTCCAAGAGAAACATACAGAAACAACAACAACAACATGTGGACAGGAGTCAACGGTGCTTGGGTCAGCGCTATAAGAGCGCTTCTACCGTGTCAGAGAGTAGTACACTTAAGCACATGCCCAAGTACACCACCCTCCGGCCAGGGCACTTTTAGCAGAAGAAAATATGATCACATAGGGGATGGAGGGGGAGAGGATAAAAAAGAGGTGTCTCACACCACATGTCCTTGATCAGAGGCACATGTTGTGGGATTCACAAAAAAAACCTCAACACAAGCATAACAAACTTATTACGAAGACATCATATGGGTCAGGAAAGAGGTGGGGGGAGGGGGAGTGTCCAGCTAAACAGTCTGTGCGCTCGAGTGCCCAGTCCGTCAAGCGTGGGGGGGTAAAAACATCCAGGAGCCAGCGGAGGCAGTTGGGCAGGGGGAGGGAAGTGTGTGTGTGTGTGTGCATGTGTATGTGTGTGTGCATGTGTATGTGTGTAAGCCAGTGACCCCTGGTCTGGAGCCACAGGTGTTGTTTGGAAAGGGGAGGGGTCGGGAAGGAGCGTCAAAAAGTCATAATATTCAGGAGAGATTAGGTCGAAGGCCGGCCTTGAGGCGAGCTTCGTTTCAGGGGAGCCGGATTCAGATAAGAGAAGAATGTTTACGGTCAGGCTGACATAAATTCTGTCTGCCTTCAAAGTTTTTTGCTGGTCCATCTCGGCGGGAATAACTCCAATTGTCCGAATTACAGGTCAATTCTCCCTGAGCGGCACTTGAACTTCTCCAGGATCGAATCCATTTCGCCAGAGTTCAAAACCGTCACTAGAATCACGTCCAGTTTCCGGTTCAGCTCACCAAGAGCAGCAGTCTGAGTGATCACAGCGCGACTCATTCCAACACACACAGCAGGCAGGTTGGCGGTGTCCAGGATAGCAGCTGCCGTGTAAATTTTCCGATACAGCAGGTATCCGCCAACTCCAAACAGCAGAAATCCTGTGATCATAAATCCCAATAGGTACACTTTGGTGTCCACAATGAACAAGGGGGGCAGACATCCCAGATTCCATCCAAAATCCTTGATGTATCCAGCCAATATTCCATCGGGACCGGAGGACTCTCCTGTGTCCTGTTTTCTCTTCGAGAAAAATTGATTAATTGCATTGAGAAACCAGCTGATCAGATCCATAATTAGAGATTTGAATATTATGCCGAGTGAGGCTCCAAAAAAAGCTCAGACAAGACAAAAGAGAAGCAGCAGGGACAGATAGATGGGAGCTCACAGAAATGCGACTGCCTCCACCGAGAGCAGGAAGTAAGGCATCAGACATCATTTAAAAAAGAAAAAAAGACAGTCGACAGCAATCTTGCTATATCTTTTTTCATATTAGTTGTTTTACAGTGAGGAAGCAGAGCCAAAGACGTTTCTCCTGTGAGCCTGTAAAGACTGAGGTTCCTCTTCTTTCTTGAGCTGACAGCGGCAGCAGGATATCCTGTACCAGCAGTCATCTAAGCGTGCGCTCTGGTAAAGACCGGTTCTTGAAAGACTCCTTGTGGGTGCATGTGCAACCTCCCTCACACCAAGATGTTTGAACCAGTCAAGGATCCTGTTGAATTTTACAGCTCCCGCGCCTGGGTCCTCCATTTTGCTTCACAACCCTGACAGACAGGACCAGGGGATGCTCCTGGATCACTCTGACAGGATGCTCCTGGATCTCCCTGATTGGACCGGGGGGATGCTCCTGGATCACCCTGACTGCCCTGGATCACCCTGACGGATGCTCCTGGATCACCCTGACAAAGTGAGCATCACTGTGCCAACACAACGTGGCGATGTCATCAACCCTGGATCCTGTTCTGATCACACTTTGCTGGTGTGCAGCAGGTCACTGCTTCACCTCACCTGTCGGTCTGACTTTATTTTTCTTTTTTTGGTATAAGATCTCCTTCAGCTGAAGATGGGAGGTTGTTCTGCGCTCCAAGAAATCTTTCTTTCTTTCAACTCCTGATTCAAATTCATTTTGTTAGTCTCTGAAGTTGTTGTTTGTTCCGTTGTAGTATGTGTTTGGCAATTCGTCTTTCGTTTTTCTCCAAATTCTTGGACCCAGCAATGATTTGTGACTGTTCTGTCTCGAGGTCAAAGCTAGAATGCCAAAGAATTCTGGGACAGTTGGTTTGGGCATTGTAAAATACCTGTATGGCATCATAACAGAACTCTGAGGTTCCAGAATAAAGGTGATCATGATTTAAATGATGCATATGGATATATACTGTATGTTGTTTTATATTAAATCACACATTTACTGTATCAGTTTGAACAGCTGGTATAATACTTAAGGCACAAACAGAAACAGTCTCTTCAAGATTAACAAATACAGTCCATTTTCTATCAACTCTTTGCATGAAAGTTGTGAATTAATTACCATCATTTATCTGACCAGAATAAACCTGACACATTAATTTAACAAAATAAACAACCAATAGTCGAATCTACAATGGGCTTTAAATATGTTTCAGGTGTTCACTGTACAGATTTCTGTAAAACGAAGATGTTTTGGTGGTTTGGTGGTCAAAAGCATACAGGTGTATGTTTACACAATGCCAAGAGGGAAAGACATAAGCAATAACCTCTAAGTTCATAGTTTATTATTAAGACAATAAGCAATTAAGACAGAAGACTGCAATTAACAGGACAAAAGCACACATATAATCATTAAAATAAGAATGCACTGTTAGATCTTGGAGCTCACAAGTTAACCCACAGGAGCTAAAGTGATGACAGCTAGCCATTCACCATAGCCAGCTGTCACTCAAATAAACCATGGCCCTAATTATCATGCACTTGAAGCTTAATATCATTTTACCAGATGACATACAAAAAAAAATTTGTAATTTAGACATTTTGATAAAGGTATCAATGGAGACTGACTTGCTTTTGGAGCCATCCTCTAGTGGTCATTAGAGGAACTGCATGTTCTCTCAGGCCAGAGGTCGCCCCCATGGTGCTGCTTCAGGTAAATTATATTTACCCCGCTACTTTTTTTGGTAACACTCTTGCTTTTTAAATTCACACTGACTGAACACTACATACATATAGCTTAGCTGATATTATCGATGCCTTTTAGAAGCTCGTACTCATTCCCGATCATTAATCACTCTTACATTGATGGCTTTTTTTGAGGGAGGTCTATTTTTTTTACATTGACAACACCAAAACATGTACAAGAAAAAACATATAAAATCCAAGCAGAAAGAACATACCTGTTCTTCAGTTGAAAAAAAAAAAAGTTTTCACAATCAATTACACGTGGGATGAAAATGCAACGGTCATTTGGGGAAACTCTGGCAAGCTCTGGTGCAGGTACACCGAAAAAAAAAATCTGCGTGATTATCATGAAAATGGGGCAGCACGATGGCTTAGTGGTCAGCACCGTTGCCTCACAGCTAGAAGGTTCCTGGTTCGAAGCTCAGCAGGGGCCTTTCAATGTGGAGTTTGCATGTTCTCCCCGTGCTTGCGTGGGTTTCCTCTGGGTACTTGGGTAATGAAAAAGAAGAATTTTCTTTCTTGTTGAAATACTTCTCCAACCCTCAATCAAATAAGTACATGAATAAAATAATTTTCCAGCACCTTAGCCATGGCTTCCATGATGTTTTGGAGTCGTCTTCTGATCCCCTTTATGAAACATCCTCAGAGGTTTGTCAGACAGCACATCCAGTTGTGAAAGGAATCTGGACTGCAGGAGTATGGTGGTGATGCGTTGGAACTCTGCATTTATCTAAAAATAAGAGTGACCACAAAGTAACATTAAAAACAAAAAACTGCTCGAGCAGTGATTCCCAAAGTGTGGGCCGCGGCCCCCTGGTGGGCCGTCGAGGTACTGCAGGTGGGCCGTGAGAGATCATTAAAAATAAACAAATGTTTTAAATCCTCGATTTTTTAAAAATATGTTTTGAAATTACTGTAAAACATTTATTACATGATTTAAAAGATAATTAGAAATAATAAAACAAACCAGTTCAGTGTTATTCTACTGTCATCTTAACGTAGCAAGTGTCACCTTATTTGTTGACCCCTTACATTAATATTGGAATGTAGCTTTTAGTCTTGTATGTTGATCAAGTGGTGTTTAAAGGTTTCTAGGGCCACAGACATTTTTCACATTTCAAATTGAGCCTTGGTATTCTGAAGTTTGGGAATGGCTGAGCTAGAGGAATGTTAAAAAAGAACATCGGGTCATGTCCTGTGAGGAATCCAAGACCCATGAATGTCCTTTCTCTCAAGAATGTCAAGTAAGCACAAAGTGTGGATGTTTAAGTTTATAATGATTTAGTAATGCTAATCTACCTTGAACTGCTACGGAGCACCCTTTGCACTGCCAGATACACTAGAAAAAAAGAAGAGAATTAATAAACACTTGAAATATAAATATACATGAATTGTGAAATTAACCCATTTAATAGTCAAAGCCAGGTAAACAGCAATTTAAATTCTCACCACTACTACAGAGCCATCAGACTGAAAAATTATTACATGCATTAATGTGCAAAAAGAAACTGACTTTATTGCTTTATACAGGGATGCCTTTTAAACCAAACAATTTTTATTGTGTTAAGCAGGAAAAAAAACATATCTACTCCTGACAAACGACTCCTTTAACTTTTCCCTTTTAAAATTCTTCTAAACCATTATAAATTGAAAAACACTACTGAATAATTATCAGTTATTATTCATTAACAATTACATTACAGTATCAAATATTTTTTCACCATAAATTGAATATGGAAAACAAACCAGTTGGAAAATTGGCAAAAAATCCAGATTTAAACCAATTTAAACACAACAAACATTTACTTTTATAACTCTAATAAGCTTTCCTTTCAATTCAATTTATTTATATCGTGCCTATTTACTACAAGTCATCTCTAGGTGCTTAGTGCTATTAGCACAGACTTACAGACTGACAGCCCACCATCACCATCACTAGTGTAGACTATTGCTACCGAGCAGTTTGTGGAGTGCCACTGACTTTTAAGCAGGTCATGGCATCATCACAATCAGGCAAATGGAAGAGGGAAATGGACGAAACCAGACCTTTACCCTGACCAAATAGCCAGCGGGCAGAAAGACAGTGGGAGGTAGGTGGGTATACTCTATTAAGGAGGATAATGATGGACGTGAACAGTACAAGGCCGGATTTGTGGCGAAGGGATATAGCCAGAGAGCGGGGATAGATTATGGCGAGATGGCCAGTGTATGTGTAGTCATGCAGAAGGCAGCCCAAGAGAACTTGGTACTACACCAAATGGACGTAAAGACGGCGTACCTGCATGCACCCATAGACCGAGACATATATATGGATCAACCCGAAGGCTACAAAAAAGTGGGAGAAAACCTAGTGTGTAAATGAGAGAAATCCCTCTATGGCCTGAAGCAATCGGGACGTAATTGGAATGAGATGCTGCACGAGTGTTTGATAAATGACAACTTCACACAGAACCCAGCGGACCATTGTGTTTACACAAAAGAGTCTAAGCAGGCGGGAAAGGTGATAATGGTCATTTGGGATGATCTTATTATCGCAGCAAACAACATCAGAAGTCTGGAGCAAGTAAAGTCAATGCTTTCCAGTAGGTTCAAAATGAAGGACCTAGGCAGGTTGAAACATTTTCTAGGCATAGACTTCAGTTAAGTTAGCTTTAACAATACAGGAGTGTATCTATTTGGAGCAATTACTGAAGGGTATTGACAACTATGCATATGTTAAAAATGTTGTTTTTGAGGATAACCAGGGCACTATTGCATTTGTTAAGAACCGTGTGTGCAGACAAAGGTGCAATCATGTGGACATTAAGTATCATTTCATCCGGTCAACCATCAAAGAAAAGAAGATGACACTTGTGTACTGTCCTACAGATAAGATGATTGCAGATGCTATGACCAAGCCTGTCTCAAAAGTTAGGTTAGTGAGATTCTCAGGATCCATGTTTGGTGTGAGTGTCTGAGGCATTGTATATATGTTAAGTACATAGAAATGTACTGAAAATGTTTTTTTTTACTTCTGTCATTCGTTTTTGAGTTTGTTCTGACTGTACAGAATACAAGTCATTCATAAGTGGGAGTGTTGACACGTGTATGACTGAATGTATCCTGTACAGCAGGGATCTCCAAATGGCGGACCTCGGTCCGGATCCGGACCAAGTAAAGGTTCTGTCCGGACCAGTAATCAGTGCCACATAAATACCTCAAAATACATAGCTCAATTTTTTTCCCAGTGCCCGGGGAAAACCGTGAGCGCAGGTAAACTAGTCATTTGTGGCAATCACCAACCATTTAAGGCCGACAGCTCTGAGAGCCGCTGAAACTCGTTTACTTCAGAAACAAACGAGAGAGAAGAAGACATGGCATGCTCGAAGGTGTATAAGGTTGATGCTGAAAATCTACATTTCAAAAGTGAGTGGACGAACGAGTATGAGTTTATCGCTCCGACCGTCAGTGGTAAACCGTTATGCCTGATGTGCTGTGAAACAGTGGCATTAATACAACGCGGGAATATCAAGCGCCACTACGAGACCAAACACAAGTTTTTTGACGAAATCTTTCCACCAAAGTCTGAAGTGAGCGCGGGAAAATCAACGAGCTTCAGGCCCAGTACGACAGTGTTACCTGGTAAACTAGAAAAGCACTGGGAGAGCGCCGACCTCCACCAAGGGCAACAATTATTGAACATTTGAAAGTGATCCAGAATCCAGGATTTCTTCCGGATCACACCCAAAATGACATCAGTTTTTACTTTTCACATTTCTGACAACTCCTGAAAAGTTAATCAAAATCTATCCACAACTTTTTGCGTTATCTTGAACACAGACAGACAGATAAACTTCGGCAAAAACAACCTCCGTGGTGGAGGTAATAACTTCATCACTCCTGGGAAGTAAGTGTTGGTGGTATAGTGGTTAGCATAGCTGCCTTCCAAGCAGTTGACCTGGGTTCAATTCCTGGCCAATGCAGTAACTTTGCAGTTCTATCCTCTGGTTATCCCTCCTCTACTTGTGTTCGGGGTGCCGACAGGTGTGGTCTTCTGGCCGTCTCATGCCAGTGCTGCTACCCCATCTGTTTATATGGTCATATTTAGTCATTTGTGTGCTCTCTTCTCTCTGTCCTCCATCCTCTCTCTCCCCTCTTTTCTTTCTCTTCCCGGCTGGTCTTCATCAGGAACGGATTTTATTATGAAGAAATATTTTTTATTAGTTGTAATGCAGGCCTCAAGTTCACTGTTAGCTTCACGTGTCTCAATGTGAACACAAAAAATAAATGTTGAAATGACATGGAAATATATGATGTGCTTTTGATTAACATGGACAGGCTATATATGCCATCCCAGCCAGCAATGACATGTGGGGCCCAGATGAGGGCTCTTTGGGCAGTAAATGTGGACCCCATTATGGGCTTGCACCCGGGATCCATATGGGGGCCAGCCATGGATGCCCAGATGGGTTTTAAGTGGGATCTGTAAGGGTCTTATGTGGGTCCTAACCGGGCAATTCATGCCAGACCCATTTGGGCCCCACCTGCCTAAAGGGGTTTAAAGTGGGTTTGCACCAGGATTCAACCGTGAATACCCATATGGGTTCAAAGTGGGCTCTGTAAGTATCTTATGTGGATCCTAACTGGGCAATTCATGCTGGACCTAAACCTGTTATGGTTGTAATGCGACCCCAAATGCACGACACAGAGAGTAAGAGTTTGTATCGGTACGAGACCGTCTTTATTGTAAAATCCAACAGGCTATGACAGTCAGTGAAGGAGAGGCCGTCACCAGCACAGCTGCGCTGGGTCAGAGCAACCCAGAACTGGGCAATCCACCCAGTATAACCAGCACAGGAACCCACACGTAGTAAATCCAACGATAGTATTCTGGTGCAGGAGTAGTCACGATGACGGGAATCCAACACGGTAATAATCTACAAGAAGTAATTCCACAAGAAACCAGCACGAAGAGAGTGAGGGCGAGTACTCACGGGGAAACCACCAGGAAACGACACACGGGACGGGACGGCAAGAACTCGCCCGGAGCTCTGGAGCAATCTGGCATTTATCCCTCACAGGTAACGATGCCCACCGTTGCCAACTCTCCAGTGAGAAAAGTCGCTAGAGGCTGTCCCGGAAGTCGCTAGAAGTCGCTAGATGCGACGGACGGACGGGGGGGTGGGGGGTGGAGAGGAGCTCTAATTGTCTCGCGCGGGGGGCGGGGTGTTTGTGGCTGTGCACTGTGCCCGTAAGTGAGAGAGAAAGAGAGAGAAGCGCGGCTCGCGAGGCAGACAGCAGCCATTAGCAGCCAAGTGATGGCTTCAAACCTAGCGGTTTGAGTGCGCGTGAGTCTCTAAACCACCAGAAAAAGTTGCTAGATTTGTCGCTAGTCGCTTTTTACAAATTAAGTCGCTAGGGGGGTCTGGAAAGTCGCTAGATATAGCGACAAAGTCGCTAAGTTGGCAACACTGAACGAGCCCCGAGCCACAGGTGCGTGATGAGGTGATGGCGATCAGGTGTGAGTGGGAGCGCGCTGAGCCTGCTCACGTCCCAGCGCACAGCTCCCTGGCCGCACGCTGGGACGTGCTGGGCGTGTCCCCCTGCTGTTCAGTCGGTGGAGTCACGACAAAACCCAACCATGCTAAATCGGGCATACACTGTGCGACTGTCGGCTCGTTTTGAGCCGACTTTCCAGTCGTGCGACTATTTTTTGGATCGGGCCGAATTTCGACCCTATCGTGGGTCGTGCTTCGTGCAGTATACGTGGGGTAACGACGAGAGATCAACACCTCCCGACGAGCTCCCGATCACAAGTCGTGTGCTCGCAAGGAAATCAAACTTGTTTGAAATCCTGGTCGCTCCTCGTGAAGGTATCGCACAGTAGAAGCAGTAGGTGCGTTTGAGATGAACTGCGCCTCACCTGGCGAGTAGACGAGATCAGGCGGCTGCAGCAGGAGGTGGAGACAAAAAGCTGCAGTCAAGTCGGACAGTTTCCAGCACATACAGGTGGAGACACCTACTTCCTGTTAGATCACCTGTATGTTACCTGTAGTTTGCAGACCACGTTCTTAGATAAAGTGTCCTCGATCGCTGATTGAAGTTAAAATAACCAGCATGCATTGTGCGCCAACCGCCGGTGATCGATTCTGCGCAGGCCTGGCTCATCTTGAACGCACCTAATCTGAACGTATAGTGTAGCAGTCAAGTCGCATCAGAGCATTGGGCCGTACAGTGTGAGAGCATTACTCGTGGGCTGCGAACTTTTGAACTCAGCGATCTAGTCGTGCAGTTTGAGATAGGGCTGAATCAAACGATTTAAAATATCGCACAGTGTATGCCTAGCCTGGAAACAATCTAAGAAAAACTAAAAACAAAGAATGAATATAAGCACAAGATGAACACATGCCCATTTAGCTCATAACAGTTCTACACAGGACCCATACATGTGTTCCCAGTTCAAACCCATGCCCATTTAGCCCATAACAGTTCTATACAGGACCCATACATGTGTTCCCAGTTCAAACCCATGCCCATTTAGCTCATAACAGTTCTACACAGGACCCATACATGTGTTCCCAGTTCAAACCCATGCCCATTTAGCCCATAACAGTTCTATACAGGACCCATACATGTGTTCCCAGTTCAAACCCATGCCCATTTAGCTCATAACAGTTCTATACAGGACCCATACATTTGTTCCCAGTTCAAACCCATGCCCATTTAGCTCATAACAGTTCTACACAGGACCCATACATGTGTTCCCAGTTCAAACCCATGCCCATTTAGCTCATAACAGTTCTACACAGGACCCATACATGTGTTCCCAGTTCAAACCCATGCCCATTTAGCTCATAACAGTTCTATACAGGACCCATACATGTGTTCCCAGTTCAAACCCATGCCCATTTAGCCCATAACAGTTCTATACAGGACCCATACATGTGTTCCCAGTTCAAACCCATGCCCATTTAGCCCATAACAGTTCTACACAGGACCCATACATGTGTTCCCAGTTCAAACCCATGCCCATTTAGCTCATAACAGTTCTACACAGGACCCATACATGTGTTCCCAGTTCAAACCCATGCCCATTTAGCTCATAACAGTTCTATACAGGACCCATACATGTGTTCCCAGTTCAAACCCATGCCCATTTAGCCCATAACAGTTCTATACAGGACCCATACATGTGTTCCCAGTTCAAACCCATGCCCATTTAGCTCATAACAGTTCTACACAGGACCCATACATGTGTTCCCAGTTCAAACCCATGCCCATTTAGCTCATAACAGTTCTACACAGGACCCATACATGTGTTCCCAGTTCAAACCCATGCCCATTTAGCCCATAACAGTTCTATACAGGACCCATACATGTGTTTCCCAGTTCAAACCCATGCCCATTTAGCTCATAACAGTTCTATACAGGACCCATACATGTGTTCCCAGTTCAAACCCATGCCCATTTAGCCCATAACAGTTCTACACAGGACCCATACATGTGTTCCCAGTTCAAACCCATGCCCATTTAGCTCATAACAGTTCTATACAGGACCCATACATGTGTTCCCAGTTCAAACCCATGCCCATTTAGCCCATAACAGTTCTATACAGGACCCATACATGTGTTTCCCAGTTCAAACCCATGCCCATTTAGCCCATAACAGTTCTACACAGGACCCATACATGTGTTCCCAGTTCAAACCCATGCCCATTTGGCCCAGAACAGTTCTACACAGGACCCATACATGTGTTCCCAGTTCAAACCCATGCCCATTTAGCTCATAAAAGTTCTACAGGACCCATACATGTGTTCCCAGTTCAAACCCATGCCCATTTAGCCCATAACAGTTCTATACAGGACCCATACATGTGTTCCCAGTTCAAACCCATGCCCATTTAGCCCATAACAGTTCTATACAGGACCCATACATGTGTTCCCAGTTCAAACCCATGCCCATTTAGCCCATAACAGTTCTATACAGGACCCATACATGTGTTCCCAGTTCAAACCCATGCCCATTTAGCTCATAACAGTTCTATACAGGACCCATACATGTGTTCCCAGTTCAAACCCATGCCCATTTAGCCCATAACAGTTCTATACAGGACCCATACATGTGTTCCCAGTTCAAACCCATGCCCATTTAGCCCATAACAGTTCTACACAGGACCCATACATGTGTTCCCAGTTCAAACCCATGCCCATTTAGCTCATAACAGTTCTACACAGGACCCATACATGTGTTCCCAGTTCAAACCCATGCCCATTTAGCCCATAACAGTTCTATACAGGACCCATACATGTGTTCCCAGTTCAAACCCATGCCCATTTAGCTCATAACAGTTCTATACAGGACCCATACATGTGTTCCCAGTTCAAACCCATGCCCATTTAGCCCATAACAGTTCTACACAGGACCCATACATGTGTTCCCAGTTCAAACCCATGCCCATTTAGCTCATAACAGTTCTATACAGGACCCATACATGTGTTCCCAGTTCAAACCCATGCCCATTTAGCCCATAACAGTTCTATACAGGACCCATACATGTGTTCCCAGTTCAAACCCATGCCCATTTAGCCCATAACAGTTCTACACAGGACCCATACATGTGTTCCCAGTTCAAACCCATGCCCATTTGGCCCAGAACAGTTCTACACAGGACCCATACATGTGTTCCCAGTTCAAACCCATGCCCATTTAGCTCATAAAAGTTCTATACAGGACCCATACATGTGTTCCCAGTTCAAACCCATGCCCATTTAGCCCATAACAGTTCTATACAGGACCCATACATGTGTTCCCAGTTCAAACCCATGCCCATTTAGCCCATAACAGTTCTATACAGGACCCATACATGTGTTCCCAGTTCAAACCCATGCCCATTTAGCCCATAACAGTTCTATACAGGACCCATACATGTGTTCCCAGTTCAAACCCATGCCCATTTAGCTCATAACAGTTCTATACAGGACCCATACATGTGTTCCCAGTTCAAACCCATGCCCATTTAGCCCATAACAGTTCTATACAGGACCCATACATGTGTTCCCAGTTCAAACCCATGCCCATTTAGCCCATAACAGTTCTACACAGGACCCATACATGTGTTCCCAGTTCAAACCCATGCCCATTTAGCCCATAACAGTTCTACACAGGACCCATTTATATGTTCCCAGTTCAAACCCATGCCCATTTGGCCCATAACAGTTCTACACAGGACCCATACATGTGTTCCCAGTTCAAACCCATGCCCATTTAGCTCATAACAGTTCTATACAGGACCCATACATGTGTTCCCAGTTCAAACCCATGCCCATTTAGCCCATAAATATACCATATAGGACCCATTTATATGTTCCCAATTCAAACCCATGCCCACTGGGCCCTTGCCTGTCCCTTATGGGGCCCATGTAATCAGCCCATATGGGCTTCCTATGTGGGTCTCATACTACAAAACTTACATGGGACCCACTGATTTCATCCAGCCAAAGCCCATACCCACACAGAACCCATGAAACCCATCTGGGCCCCACATGTCATTGCTGGCTGGGATGGTATGTGATGCAAGAGATGTGTGGTCTGGACCTTGTGACAGAAGAAATTTAATGACTGGACCCATTAGAATTTTAATTGATTAACCCTGCTGTACAGTATATCTGCTCCATTCCACTAGGGGGTGTTGTTGTGTTTATGGGGGAGTGGAATATGATTGGTGATGTCACACCCTATATAAAAATGAGCAGTTCTGCTCGCCACAATAAATACGCCAAAAGGCTGAAGAGATATTTGGTTTGTCTACTGTCCTAAATTGGAATTATTCTTCTGTCGCATATAGACCTGCTAACAAACGGCATAACCAAAATGACTTCAAGTGGGAAATATTCCCTTTGACGCTCAATTAGCTGAATTTTAATTAAATCCAAAACCCTTCACTTCAGTAACTTCAGCCTTTTTTTAACAGACTCAACATGCACAAACATGAAATAAAACTGCACTGAGCAGTAGTTTCAAAAAGACCTCAAAATATATAGTTTTAGCTGAATAACCGCTCACTGACTTCTGTCTTCAAGATAAGAAAATCCATATCTCATATATTCTTCGTTGTAATTGCGTTTCACCATGATCAACATATGTAAACAAACGTTGCAGGACTTCTTCTATGGTGTAAACTGGCGGGTGTCAACTCGCATTACAGGACATTATCGCCATCTACTGTTTAGGAGTATGAATGACACGCATTATTTTTTTCTTTTTAGAATTTCCTTCCCCGGGCAAAGGCCCACGACCCACTTTTGGGTCGCGACCCACCAGTTGAGAACCACTGCTCTAGATGGTGGTCATCTTCCATTCACATGACTTTGTGCCAAGCCTTTCCTTCAGTTCCTCATTAATTGCAGTTTCTGAGGTACACTAATCACTTAGATCTTTAGATATCTTCAGATCAGCAGGTCCAGACAACCTGGACTATTTACTTTTTAAAACTGGCAGTCGATTTTATGCCTCTGGCCCACCTTTTTAATCTATCGTATCTCAAAAGAAATTCCTCTTATCTGGAAATTGGCATTTGTTTTTCCACTCCTTAACGGCAGTGATCCTACACAGTTAAATCATTATTGTCCCATTTTCCTCTGTAACCAACTGAAATAACTCCTTTGCACATAAAATATTCTTTCTGAGTTTCAGTCTGGTTTTAGAAAACAACAGAGAGATTTTATTGATTCATTAGACAACAAGCAACACTGTGCAGCCTTATTCCTCGATTTAACGAAAGCGTTTGGTGCTGTGGACCATGAAATACTGACGCAGCTTCCGTAGGAGTAGCAGTCACATCATCATTAAAACACCAGTTTTACTGGAGTCATACATGCTGATGCCTCAACATGGCCTCCAACATGTTTAACACGTGTTTTGACATGAATTCATGAGCTTCCAGAGCTGACGAGGACCCAACCAGAGCATCAGGAATAGTTTTGTGGGTTTCACTGAGACGTGGCAGAAGGAGCAGATTCCAAACAGACCTCCACCATCTACAGCTTCCCTGTCGCACCTCAACTGTCTCCATGGGTGTTGGTACTGCTGCATCGTTGTCTCCAACCACATCAGGAGATTCTGGGCCTCCTCCTCCCACCAGTCTGTCTCCATATATATATATATAATATATCTGTAGAGACTGATTTAGATCATGAGCTGCTCCTCTCGTTTCCATGTTTCTCCTCATTGTTCTGAAGCGAGTTCATCTTGTTGTCATCTGTCCAAAGAATCTGATTTCAGAACATGGGATGGTGTTTTAGATGATTACTGCAGTGTTGCCTCCTACTCATGACTCTCTATTTACATTCATGAACCCACCTTCTGCAGACAACTCTTGACTTCTGCTGATGTTGTAAAGCGGTTTTTTTCTTCACTGAGGAAACGTTAGAAGAACTAACAAGGGAATAAACTCGTCTAAATACTTTTGAGCCTCTGATAAAAGGAGGCACTTTGCTGGAAAAGGCTGAGACTCCTGAATGGAGCTGTGTTCCCCTTCCTTCTTTCTACATTCATCTTTTTTTTAACCTTCACCTCTGCTCTCCTCTTTCTTTCTTCTCTTCACTTCTATCTCCTAATCTTTCCTCCTCCCATCACCATCTCTCTCTACCTCGTCCTAATGAGTCTTTGTAGGGGACAGTAGCCTTTCAGCAGCTAAAGCAGTTAATGGCTTTTGGTTATGGCTGCTGTTAATGTCTGTGGGCTAATGGCCTCGGTCTGGTGATAACCACGGAGTAATAGCCTGGATGATTTATGGCTCCGCTCCGAGTCAAGAACGGAGAGATGGCCTCAAGGGAGCAACTAGGAAATTAGTCGTCCTAAATATGGCAATAATACCCACAGGAGCCATATTTATGGTAAGGTTGTTGGATGTAACTGTGTAAGTGACATGACTGGAAACATGTACGGCCATGTGCACGATTGAAATCACGCGCTGGTCTGTGATGAGCAACCGACCGCAGTTTCCATGATAATGATAATTATAGTGATTTATCATCAGTCTGTTTTCAGTCTGTTTCAGTGTTTCCCAGCAGGGTCAAAATATTACCAAAGGAAAAGTTAAACAGTTTTAAAACAACGTCCATACCTCATTTTGAAAAACAGGAATTAAACCAGGATATGACATCATGTTGTGTCACGAGAAGAACATCCTGATCATCAATGCAGAGCAAGTTCAGGTTTCCACATCAGTCTTGTGCAAACAGCATCAGTGACATAAAGCAACAGACGACTGTGAGGACAGATTCTGCTAGGACAGCTTCTGTTAGGACATCTTCTGTGAGGACAGATTCTGTTAGGACAGCCTCTGTTAGGACAGCTTTTGTTAGGACAGCTTCTGTTAGGACATCTTCTGTGAGGACAGATTCTGTTAGGACAGCCTCTGTTAGGACAGCTTCTGTGAGGACAGCCTCTGTTAGGACAGCTTTTGTTAGGACAGCTTCTGTGAGGACAGCTTCTGTTGGACAGCTTCTGTGAGGACAGCTTCTGTGAGGACAGCTTCTATCAGGACAGCTTCTATTAGGACAGCTTCTGTTAGGACAGCTTCTGTGAGGACAGCTTCTATCAGGACAGCTTCTATTAGGACAGCTTCTGTTAGGACAGCTTCTGTGAGGACAGCCTCTGTTAGGACAGCTTCTGTTAGGACAGATTCTGTGAGGACAGCTTCTATCAGGACAGCTTCTGTTAGGACAGCTTCTGTTAGGACAGCTTCTGTGAGGACAGCCTCTGTTAGGACAGCTTCTGTTAGGACAGATTCTGTGAGGACAGCTTCTGTTAGGACATCTTCTGTTAGGACAGCTTCTGTGATGACAGCTTCTGTGAGGACAGCTTCTGTTAGGACAGCTTTTGTTAGGACAGCTTCTGTTAGGACAGCTTCTGTGAGGACAGCTTCTGTTAGGACAGCTTCTGTTAGGACAGCTTTTGTTAGGACAGCTTCTCTGGAGACTGAAGCTTAGAAAGTCCAAGACATGTGAGAAGACAGGACTTCAGGAAGCATGAAACAGCTGTGATGATTCTCCAAACCACAGGACAGGTCCTGTTGGGTCTGAGCAGTGGAAAAGGATTTCCTACGAGGTTACAGTGATCCCTCGCCAATTCGCGCTTTAAGTTCCACGGTTTTAGTTATTTGCAGATTTTTCCGAAATATATAATATAATTTAAAAAATCAAGAAAAAATCGCGGAAACATCACAGGATGTTGTGCGCGTTCTCTCACAGTAAAGAAATGTTGTGAGCCAGCCTGGCCCCTTTAAGAAGGTGGCCTTATGGGTAATGGTGTGGCCTTATGGGTAATGTAGTGTGTGTGTCGTGGGACGGCAGAATGAAAACGGGGTTAGATGAAAAGTGGAGTGAGCATCAACAGCAGCCCAGCGTGTATAGATTTACATAGAATAAAGTGCTCGTTCCATGCAGAGAAAACCGGACTTTTTCTTTTGTTGTTGTTAGCATGTTAGCGGCTAATTACGAGCCAAAAATAGCACAATAGCAGCGGTTTGTTTACTACGGTTCAGAGACCAGAGGCTGTGAAGGAAACAGAAAGACCACAGTTGAGCCTTTGTCTTGTTTCGCTGCAGTGCCTCGCTACTTTTTTTGGGGTTTTAAACATATTTTAAACACATTATTTAGGGTCGGGGGCTCCGGCTCCAGTTAGCGGATTTTGATCTTCGCGGGGGGCCATTAACCATGAAAAATAAGGGATCACTGTAATCACTTATGGGACAAATGTCCGGTAATTATTCTACTGTATTCTTCAACCAAGATACAGATGATTATGTAAAGACCTAAATTAAAACTGAGAGCTGAAGCAAAGGTCCCAACAGTGAGAGCTTGGGATCATTTCACATTCGATTCTAGAAGGGTTTGATTTACGAAGGAGTTTATGACGGATTCAAGGACTGTGACGGTCAATGATGGTTTTTGGATTTTTTATTTTTTCACTTTCTCTCAGCATTACGCTGTAGATCAGGGGTGTCAGGCTCATTTTCACTGAGGGCCACATCAGCATCATGGTGGCCCTCGAAGGGCCAGATTGACAGCATGAACGTAACAAAATGCAATGTAAATCAAAATAAATTAAACTACACCTTATTATATTGTTAAATAAGTGTTTCTGAATTCATTATGTATTCAAGTTTCAAATATTTAAATCATTATATTAAAAAAGTGGAAGTGATTCTTTGTTTTTCTTGTAGGCTAACTTTAGCATACTTAGCTCCATGTTTGTTGTCAAAATGCTAACGTAGATTAAACTCTTTTACGACTGACACCTGCCTCATAACACAAAAGACATACTTTTTTTTTTCACCTTGAGATACAAATTTGTATTCGTTTTCCTGTCGTTCATGAAACTGTCTTCCTTGTGCATCATTTTTTCTTTTCTTGGACATATTGGGGTTAGTTTGAAGAGGTTTTTCTGAAGTCCATCAGTTCTGAAAGTCATCTTGATGTCTTGCTCATGGTGAGATACTGTTATCTTTGTGGGTGACGGCGAAATGCATTGTGGGAGATGCAGTTTATTGAAAAAAACTCAGGCGCGAGACACAGACATGAAATAAAACTAAAAACAGATGCTGATCCACATTAGAAACAAGTTCTAGAAAATAGGAGTGCACAATAACTATCGGGCCGATAACAGGAAATTATGACGTCATCCCGATAACTCTGATATCACGACGAATAGCCCCGATAACATATATTTCCGTCAACACAGCAGTGCCTCGCTCCCTCTGAACCTGATCGGCCACCTACAACATAACAATCGCTTCCATGGAGTTTTAAAATCGCGCTAACGTGAGCTAACGTAAGCTAATGCTAACATGCTCCTCTCCCTCATTCCTCTCATCTAAAGCTTCCATGAAATTAAAAAATAAAAACTACTGAACCTCATTTACTTTAATTAAAGGTATTAATTTAAATGGAACCACAAGTCAAAATCCTTTAAATGTTAATCTTTTTCAGTTAGTAATTCTGATGCATGTATTTCCATCATTTCAAGGAGCCTTTATTTTTATATCAGTCAGTAATGAACCTGATTTAAGTTGATGTGAGATATCAAATAGGTTTGTTTGATAGCTTTAAGAAAATGTTTGAGAGGCTTGTCAATAGTTTTTCATTGGAAAAAATAAATATCAGTTCATTTAAAAAGTCAAAACTGTTTTTGATTTTGTTCATAGTATTGATGTAATGATCTTAGGTATATGTGTATGTTATCGGTTATCGGTATTGGTTTTGAAAAACAGTTATTGTGCATCCCTACTAGAAAATAAAACGCACAAGGTTAAAATAGTAAACAAGGAAGTGAAACAACGCTGAGCTGGGAGCTTTTCAGCATCAATGAGGAAAAGAGGAATAAACTCGTAAAGCGTAAAACAGATGTGATTTTTAATGTGAGGAACCTTTCACTGGGACAACTTTCTTGTTGGAAGGTCATCCACTATCAAGATGATGAAGACTTGGGGACTGAGTGCAGCGATGAAGACCTAAATGTCCCTGGGAGACGGGGACACGTGACAGAGAAACCCCATTACGGTGACATCCAGTCATTAGCCAGCTCAGCTCTTTGTGGCGGCGAGCGTTCAGCTGGTGTTAATGGGGTAATTCCCATTCAGCCGCCGTAGCAGCCGCATGAGTGATGTGTCACATCTCCTATAGCAGCCGTGAAATAATTTCTTCTCTCACTCCTGCATTAAATGCTGCTCAATCTTGGCCAAGAACATACTCCCCCCCCCCTCCCCCCAGCCTTAAATCAAAGCTACTGTCTCTATTCCTGTCCTTCCCCCTCTACCTTCACTGAAACCCATTATTCTTTATGCATCAAAAAAAAAACCCACAAAACAAAAAATGGAGTCACTTTTGTTCCTGATGGCAGGTTGAAATTAACTGAAATGTTGTTTTCTTCGTTGACTGTGTTTGTGTTTGTCATTAGAGGTCCATCAGTGGGGTTTTCTTTGGTCCGGTTTCCTGATCAGAGCAGCTGACGGCTGATTAATGAAGCGTGGTGGACCAATTTAAGACAGTTTAGGACTAACCAGACGTTGTTATTTTCTTTAAAGAGGTTGTCCCTGTCTCATCAGCCTTTTGCCTAAAACATTTTTAGATAAATGTAAATCTTTTAGCTGACTGATGGTGACAGATCCCCAACAGTATTTAAGGATCCCTTTTCCCCCAAAGAACCCATAGACGATAACAGCTGGAAACAGATGTGGGGGCTGACTCCAGACCAGCCACTCGTCAGCTTCATTCTGCTGAAAGACTTTTCTGCTTTTTACAGAAAACCTTTGCATTTGTTCATTTTCAGCAGACAGAGCCGTTACCTGCAGTATCTGCAGTGAAGAGTTTGTGATGCTTAGATGGAAAAGCAGAGCTGTGAGCTCAAAGAGTTCATCAGACCGGAGAGGCCGATGAGACACCCAAACCAAGGTTATTATCGTTAACAAAATGAACGAAATAACGAAAACTAGAATTGAAAAATCATTTTCGTTAAATAAAAACGAGTGAACCAGGGCTTGACACTGACACCGGCCAACCAGCCAAATGCTAGTAAAATTAGGCTGTGGCTAGTAACAATTTCTGTCTCACAAGCAACTTTGGCTGGTAACTTATTCTTTGATATGACACATCACCATAGTTGTGCCAATTGTTTGTATTTAAAATGTAAATGCAAGAATATTGTGCAGAAGAAAAAAACTGACAGCAAAACTGTGGCTAGCATAAAGACTAAATGGCTAATGACTGAGGAAAAACACTAGCCACAGTGGCTGGTGACCAAAAAAGTTAGCGTCAAGCCCTGGAGTTAACTAAAATTAACTATAATAATATCAAGAACATCCTTTGTTTTAGTATTTGTAATTTTTTTCCTCATAAACGTTTTAAAATCTATTAACTTCGCTCCGCTGTACAACAACAACCACACACAAAAAAAAGTGATCAGCAGTGATGGCTGCGGCAAAAGTTGGGAGAAAGCAGCACAGTCCTATTTGGGATTTCTTTGACTATGACTGTGTTAACGATAAAAATAAGAGCCTTGTTGTAGAAGCAGGTGATACAATGTGTGGAATACTAACCAAGACTAGCTGGATAAGCTAGCCTAAGTAGCCCCCTGGAAAGAAGGCTAACCAAGACTAGCTGGATAAGCTAGCCTAAGCTAACCCCCAGGAAAGAAGGCTAACCAAGACTAGCTGGATAAGCTAGCCTAAGCTAGCCCCCTGGAAAGAAGGCTAACCAAGACTAGCTGGATAAGCTAGCCTAAGCTAACCCCCTGGAAAGAAGGCTAACCAAGACTAGCTGGATAAGCTAGCCTAGGCTAGCCCCCTGGAAAGAAGGCTAACCAAAACTAGCTGGATAAGCTAGCCTAAGCTAGCCCCCTGGAAAGAAGGCTAACCAAGACTAGCTGGATAAGCTAGCCTAAGCTAGCCCCCTGGAAAGAAGGCTAACCAAAACTAGCTGGATAAGCTAGCCTAAGCTAGCCCCCTGGAAAGAAGGCTAACCAAGACTAGCTGGATAAGCTAGCCGAAGCTAGCCCCCTGGAAAGAAGGCTAACCAAGACTAGCTGGATAAGCTAGCCTAAGCTAGCCCCCTGGAAAGAAGGCTAACCAAGACTAGCTGGATAAGCTAGCCGAAGCTAGCCCCCTGGAAAGAAGGCTAACCAAGACTAGCTGGATAAGCTAGCCTAAGCTAGCCCCCTGGAAAGAAGGCTAACCAAGACTAGCTGGATAAGCTAGCCGAAGCTAGCCTCCTGGAAAGAAGGCTAACCAAGACTAGCTGGATAAGCTAGCCTAAGCTAGCCCCCTGGAAAGAAGGCTAACCAAGACTAGCTGGATAAGCTAGCCTAAGCTAGCCTCCTGGAAAGAGAAGCTACAGCTGCAGACCAGTCAGCGTTGGGAAGGAACGGGAGAAAACAGCAACTATAATGGACTGTTACCATGGAGACCAGATAGCTGCTGGTTAGTAAATACGCAGGAACACCACAAGAGGGAAGATTCATTGATAAATATGTTTATTGAGACCAGAATGTAAACACGACTATGTGATTTGATAGCCTTCAAAAAGTTCAGTGCTTCACTCCAACCAAAATTACAACCATAATTTACAAAATAAAACAAAAACTAACACTGAAACTAATAAAAACTAAACTAAAACTAAGTATTTCAAAACAAAAACGAATTAAAAACTAGCAAAACTGCTCTAAAAACAAATTAAAACTAACTGAATTTGGAAAACTAAACTAAAAACTAAATAAAAACTAAAACTAATGGACTAAAACTCCTGACCCAAACAGGACAAACTCTTTGTTTTAGCTCTTAAAAGCAGCGTTGTTCACTCACAGTGAAATAAAAGGAACATTTGAGCAAATGAAAACCCCGTTGGTGTTTCAGAGCACGCTCGTTGTCATGACAGTAAAAAGACTGAAGACATCCCAGAAGCTCTCGACAGCCAAAAACACATGATGATAAAGTGACTCTTCAGTCTGGACTGTTACAGCCTGTTAAAGGCTGTGAAGGTTCACATACATGTTACACATATCAGGCTAACTTCAGGATTTAAGCCTTGATATTTAAAGAAGTAAATACACCACTAAAGCCTTCCATACAGCAGACTGGGGTCCAGACTGGTGGATGCAGATGCACCACAGCAGCCAATAATCGGCCTGATTCAGTGACTGATTAATCTGTCGGCCTCTCGTTATCGTCACTGTTACATTTGATCAGGCAGTCTAATGATTTACATCCCGCTGATACACCTGCAGCTTCCTGACGCCTTCCTGCTGCTGGGATTCGTAGAAAGTGTCGGGCGCTCGTCACACCTGCTTCAGTCTGTCACAGGAACGAGGACAAACTCCTGAAGACCTGAGGTCCAGATCAGCCCAGTCATCAGAGCATCATCAGACCCTCAGGTGATGCTGGGAGCAGGTGGACGACTCAGGTGGGTCAGACAGGTAGAACAGATTATCTGCTGTCTGTGCTGAAGTCCAGGTGGAACAACTAAATATATTCCTGATGCAGTGAAGTCGAACCCCTGACTGAAGCTGAACCCTGTAACTGTTACAGTTACAGTGTAACTGTAACTGTAACTGTTACAGTTACAGTTACAGTGTAACTGGAGGTGTGTAGTCAAATATAACACAAAGCTTTGAAAATGACACTTCACAAAGCAGTTGGAAACATTTTATACTTACAATCAATAGAGACACTTAACATGGAAGACAAATTAGAGTTTAGAGGTCAAAGAGGTTCAGTTATAAAAAAAAAAAAAAGACTTAAAAATACAGCAATCAGGCAAGAGTGGAATAAAAAAAAAACTCCTGAAAAGCTTGATACTGAGGTAGAAAGTTGACCTTGAGAGGAACAAGTGCAAGTTAGTGAAATACACAAATATAAAACCTTTTCAAATCAACGATAACATGTAGAAAAATGTGGATAAATGTGATTAAGATCCTGGTTTAGATCCTGGTTTAGACCCGGGTTTAGATCCTGGTTTAGATCTTGGTTTAGATCCTGGTTTAGATCTTGGTTTAGATCCTGGTTTAGATCCTGGTTTAGACCCTGGTTAAGATCTTGGTTTAGATCCTGGTTTAGATCCTGGTTTAGGTTTTAGATCCCTGGTTTAGATCCTGGTTTAGATCCTGGTTTAGATCCTGGTTTTAGATCCTGGTTTAGATCCTGGTTTAGATCCTGGATCCCTGGTTTAGACCCTGGTTTAGATCCTGGTTTAGATCCTGGTTTAGATCCTGGTTTAGACCCTGGTTTAGATCCTGGTTTAGATCCTGGTTTAGATCCTGGTTTAGATCCTGGTTTAGATCCTGGTTTAGATCCTGGTTTAGATCCTGGTTTAGATCCTGGTTTAGATCCTGGTTTAGATCCTGGTTTAGATCCTGGTTTAGATCCTGGTTTAGATCCTGGTTTAGACCCTGGTTTAGATTAGATCCTGGTTTTAGATCCTGGTTTAGATCCTGGTTTAGATCCTGGTTTAGATCCTGGTTTAGATCCTGGTAGATCCTGGTTTAGATCCCTGGTTTAGATCCTGGTTTAGATCCTGGTTTAGATCCTGGTTTAGATCCTGGTTTAGATCCTGGTTTAGACCCTGGTTTAGATCCTGGTTTAGACCCTGGTTTAGATCCTGGTTTAGATCCTGGTTTAGACCCTGGTTTAGACCCTGGTTTAGATCCTGGTTTAGATCCTGGTTTAGATCCTGGTTTAGATCCCTGGTTTAGATCCTGGTTTAGATCCTGGTTTAGATCCTGGTTTAGATCCTGGTTTAGACCCTGGTTTAGATCCTGGTTTAGATCCTGGTTTAGATCCTGGTTTAGATCCTGGTTTAGATCCTGGTTTAGATCCTGGTTTAGATCCTGGTTTAGATCCTGGTTTAGATCCTGGTTTAGATCCTGGTTTAGACCCTGGTTTAGATCCTGGTTTAGATCCTGGTTTAGATCCTGGTTTAGATCCTGGTTTAGATCCTGGTTTAGACCCTGGTTTAGATCCTGGTTTAGATCCTGGTTTAGATCCTGGTTTAGATCCTGGTTTAGATCCTGGTTTAGATCCTGGTTTCCTGGTTTAGATCCTTTTAGATCCTGGTTTAGATCCTGGTTTAGATCCTGGTTTAGACCTGGTTTAGACCCGGTTTAGATCCTGGTTTAGATCCTGGTTTAGATCCTGGTTTAGACCCTGGTTTAGATCCTGGTTTAGATTTTAGATCCTGGTTTAGATAGATCCTGGTTTAGATCCTGGTTTAGATCCTGGTTTAGACCCTGGTTTAGCCCTGGTTTAGATCCTGGTTTAGATTTAGATTTAGACCCCTGGTTTAGATCCTGGTTTAGATCCTGGTTTAGACCCCTGGTTTAGAAGATCCCCTGGTTTAGATCCTGGTTTAGATCCTGGTTTAGATCCTGGTCTGGTTTAGACCTGTCATTAACGCTTCTCTGATTGGCTCATGGAGCTTTAATGTTTACCTGCATCAGATTCAAATAAAACCATTTTTTTCTCAGGTTTTGATCCATAGATACAAACAGCAACAGGTTCCCCCCCCCGCCTCCCCCCCCCCCCATCAGTCATCCCCACCTCCTCTGTCTCATGGTTGGGGTTTTCAGCTGCAGTGAACAGAAAGCCTGTTTTGGCAGTCTGCATGTGTGCATGTGTGCATGTGTGCGTGCGCGTGTGTGTGCACGTGCACATGTGTGTAAAACAGTCCTTCTGTGTCCACTTTGGGAGGTGGGGTGCGTCAGAGCGTGAAGGCTATCTGTCAGAGCAAATTATATTCAGCTGCTGAGCACCGCATGCATGTGCATGTGCATGTGTGTGTCCGTGTGTGTGTGTGTGCATGTGTGAGTGTCTGGAAGAAGAAGTTGGAAGAGCCTTTTAATTATTGTATTTAGTGGCAGCAAAGGTATGTGAATCCCTGGTAATGAACTGCTGTTCTGCATTAACGTGCTATAAAAGAAGACGTTATCCACATCTAAGCTGCAATAACGGACTAATAGAGTGAGTTTAAGCTGATAACACACAAACAAAGTGCGCTGGAATGAACGAAGAACCGGCGCTGGACTGTGAAGCCTGACACATCACACGCTGGGTCGAAGAACCCGACCGTGTTAATACTGTCTTTGGAGCATTTTACTGCTTAATCACATGTTGATTCTGTTCCATCTTCTTGGTAGAATAATGATGATCAGGAAGCTGGTAGCTTCTATAAAGATGCCAACCGTTCTAAAGAGAAGAGCAGTATTTCTATAGAGCTGCTTTTATTACATTCTATAGGTCTAATACTTCCATAGCGTTATCTCTACCCTCCATAGTACACACTTTTATTAGCTTTTCTCTGCAGTGTGTCCCAAAATATAAAAAAAAAATCCTGTAGTCAGTAATAGCATTAGTTTATTTTAGGACTCCTATTGTATATAATATTTCTTTTCCAGCAGTGAGCTAATTGCAGCTGTTTTCATCAGGACTCTCAGTCAGCGGTAAACAACCTCATTGGTTGATGCTGAATGGACCAGCGAGGTCACAGCGACCTGCTGACGAGAGCAGAGTGGAACATAATTATCCACCAGCATCTACTTCTAGGTGCACCAGAGAACATTCATATTAGCAATGTTATTACAGTCTATGGACATTTGTTCCATTCTTTTCTGAATGCAGGATGTGTTTTGTTTTTTTTATTATTTATTTTTTTAACTCAAAAGTGAAGAGACGGGAAAAAGAGAGAGAGAGAGAAAATAGACTCAGTTTTAGGTCACAGACTGGAACTGGGAGATAAATCAAACTGCTTTTAGTTTTTGCCAGCTATAGATGCTCATTTAACTACCTGTTTTGGGTTTTGGTTTTTTATATTTTCAGGGCTTTCTTCTTTGCTCACTTGGTTTGTTCTGCTTTTCTTGTCTTCTTTCCTGTTGCTGTCAACTTTACTTCCTGCTTTACTTTGAAAGTCTGTCTGTCTGCATAGTACAAATCTGCAAATACTATGAAGAATTAACAATTCTTTAGCAGAAAAATAATCATGTCTTCCAGCCTCTGAACCAGTCAGACTCTCTCTCTCATCACGGTCATCTTCTAAATGTAATGCAGAAGACATTCGTTTAATAGCATAGCGTTAATGTTATAGCGTGTTTTACAAAGAAGCCACATAGGCAGCGGGATAGCTACTAACCAGAGTTACCAGAGGTGATCTTAGCTCGGCTACTGCTGCTGGGTTGAGATCCATCAGTCCGAAGCGTCAAAAACTTTGGAGCGTTTTGAACCTGGTGGGCGCCATTGTTGTTTACAACTGCAATGCGCGCGCTAATCCGACATAACTTAATAAAGTTAGTGCTTTCTGGAATTGACTGTGCGTAACTTGCGTAAATTACGTGAGATTCGTGCTGGTTGGAATCGATAAGAGAATCGCTAGATAAACTGCCAAACGATCCCATGGAATTGAAACACACAGGAACCAGTTCTCTACAGGAACCGGTTCTCTACAGGAACAGTTCTCGATTCCCAACCCTACCAGGAAGAGGACACTGAATAGTATGAGTAACTTGGACAGTGATGTACAGGACAGAGGAGACTTTAGTCATCTTTATTCAATAATAACAGTCTCTCAACAGTTTTTGGTTTTAAGTGATTCCTTGTTTCTGCCACAACCTCCCCGGTCTTTAAAAACACTCTTTCACCAGGTTCAGAAGATGCTGGTGAGCACAAAAACACAAGAACAAGATTATATAAATCGGGGTCCAGTCATTTTAGCCTCTCCCAGTATTCTGGAGGGTTATTAGGAGTTATCACATCAAAATGTTCCCACACAGAGGAAATCCTCCTCTTCTAGCTGGATCCATCCTCTGACCTATCCTTCTCTCCTCACTCCTACATCTGAGAACTATCTCTCTCTCTAAACTCTCCAAACTATATAAACTCTATCTAAACTCTAGTGTCCAAAGGATCAAATCTCTGTCCAAACTCTGAAGTGAGCAACTCTCTACCAACAAGCCACATCTTGGATGGAGCCCGAGGGGTTTATATCACTGTTCGAAGGGACACCTGAACCACTTCCTGAAGCAGTCACATGGTCCAGCCGGGCAGCCAGGCTGCGGACGTCATCATTTTAGGCTCCGCCCCAAAACTAAAACCTTGATACATGCGTCATGGAAGTGCCCCCTCCATTACTGACACACGCCTCAAAGCCTTGGCACATCTCGTAACATCTCGTAACATCTCGTAACATCACTACCTCCTTGTTCCCTGTGCTCCTGCCCTGCTGGCTCTGCTTGTGTCGATTCACTTCAGTGAAGTTTGTTTCTGTTTTGGATAAATAAAGGACTTTTTGTTGGATACTCTTGCTTCCTGTTCCTGTTCCAGACCCTCAACCTTCACAGTGGAGCAATTATGTTATGCTTTATATGTGCAGCGTCTGCTTTGTGATCTGAAAGATTTTTTTTTTGTTTTTAATTAAGTGTATGAATTTATGAAGTTGAAATTAGTTTTTATTTTTTGTTTTGTTTGTTTTGCTTTTACCTTTTATACTTTTACATCTACCAGTTTTTTTTATTAGAAACACACATGATCTACATGAAAAATGAGACAAAAACAGTAATGTTTACCAAGAACTCCTTTCATCAAGTGACTCACACTTTTCATTGCTAAAGTAGCTCCTAATGTCCACCTTCCTGTTCTTAGCTCTTATCTCTGCAGACAGACAACCGAGCAGAGGACTTCATCTCAGCAGTTTTACATTTAGCTGATGGGCTACAGCGGTAATTACAACCAGACCATTAGCATGGAAAAACAAAGTAAATCACATTAATGTTTGGAGGCTGGACCTGAGTAGAGAAAAAGATAAATATATCTGATAGAGCATTTTCTTTGTTTCTTAACCTTTTTTTTTCCTTATCCATTATCTTCCACTTATCCCTAGTCAGGTCATGGGGGCAGCAGCTTCAGCAGAGGTCCAGATCTCCCTCCAGCTGCCTCCACCAGCTCCTCTGAGAGAACATCAAGGAGCTCCAGACCAGCTGAGAGACATCATCTCTCCAGTGTGTCCTGGTCTGTCTCCTGGTCTTCTCCCAGTTGGAAATGTCTGAAACTCCTCTCCAGGAGGCGTCCAGGAGTCATCCTGACCAGATGAACCTCCTCAACTGGCTCCTCTCCATGTGGAGGAGCAGCAGCTCTACTCTGAGTCTCTCCTGATGACTGAACTTCTCCTCCTATCTCTAAGGGAGAGTCCAGCCTCCCTGGAGGAAACTCATTTCAGCTGCTGGTATCAGTGATCTCCTTCTTTCAGTCTCCACCCACAGTTCATGACCACAGGTGAGGGTTGGAACAAAGATCTACCAGGAAACAAGAGAGTCTTGTCTTCTGGCTCAGCTCTCTCTTCACCACAACAGACCAGTACAGAGTCACCACCACAGCAGACGCTGCACCAATCCATCTGGAGATCTCCTGCTCCTTTCTCCATCACTGGTGAACAAGACCCAGAGATATTTAGGGCCCGATCTTCTGCAGATCTCCTAAAGCCGCTATTTAGGGATAGCAGGTAGCGGGAAGGGCGTTCCCCCAAAAATAACGTAATCTCCCACCTGCGCTACTCACTACATTATCCATGGGAGTGGTTAGGGTGTTCCACCTGTTTAACCAATCAGTGCGTCAGCAGCCATTGCCTTTAAGAGCAGGTTGGGCTATCTGCTAACCGCTATGGAGCGTCTTTTCATCCAGATCAGAGCAGCTCTCGGGCCCTATCTTGCACCTCCTGCTACCCACTACCTACTACCCATTACCTGCAAATTTCAGATTTAGGAGCCTCTGCCAACCGCAAATGCAATCTTCCGCTCCCAAAACCTGCTTCCCATTATGCCGACTCCCTTACTCACATTGTGGGCGCGGCAATGGGCGTGTCTCTTGCGCTTTCCACAAACTCAGTATCTTGCGGTACCTGTATCTCGCAGATTTTGGGTATTGGATAATTAGTTGGTCAGACCACCCATTACCCAACTGGCATGTCGGCGCGTAAAAGAGCGCGTCCAAATCGCGTCATTGCGCGTCCACCCAGTCACATGTGGACTGCACAACCGGCTCTACCTCTCGATTATGCATCACTGTATTACTTTCATACGTTATTATTCTCTTAAGGGCAGATGATGTCTGTACAGCTGTGACATGATCTCATACAGATGTTTGCTGTGGAGGAAACGAGGAGATCACAGAACTCTGTTGTGGAGTTTCTTGTACTGTGCTCGTATCCCTCTGATCCTCTCCTTGAGCTCGGAGCACCTGAGATGTTCTCAGTGGTAGAAGGTAGATGTCATCATACGTGTTCCTCTGGCTCAATGCTCATCCAATGATCCGTTCTGCAGTATTTTAAAAAGCACATCAGCACAGCCGCTCCCAGCAGCTATGCGTCTTGGCGCAGCTGTGCGTCTTTGCACAGGGGATATGTTCAAGATAACTCAAAAAGTTATGGATGGATTTTGATGACATTTTCAGGAGTTGTCAGAAATGTGAAAAGGAAGAACTGATTTTATTTTGGGTGTGATCCGGAAGAAATCCTGGATTCTGGATCACTTTCAAATTTTCGATAACATTGCGCTGTTTAGTTGTTTCTTGAACCCTAAAGCAACCACAATGGAGACAGGAAGGGAGTTCTGGAATTTTAAGAGTTTAATTCTCTCAGATGTAAAAAAGGAGGATTCGAGGGTTGGCAGCCAAACCAACAATCCAGGGGACGACGAAGGCAAGGAGGTGACACTGCGAATGGCTGGATCAGGTGTTTCTATGGGAAGATCTGGAGACGAGTCTGGTTGAATGATGACTGAATAGGTACAGGTGTGCAATGCCACACCTGGGCTGCTCGTCGGATGGGAAGGTGAAACATAGGTGGATCTGAGTGTCTATGTAGAGGATTGAAGGTGGCGCAGTGGGTTGTGCTCAGGGGCCCCAGAGGTGGAAGGTTGCAGTTCACAACCCGGTTTGAGACCGTAATAAGTGCTCAATGGGGCTGGAAATTTTGTTTCTCAACATCTCCGTTAATTATTGCCCACAACTCATGAAATTTCACTCAGGTATTAACAATGAAAACCTCTATAAAATTTCAGAGGCTGATCCGGATCTGATCCAGAAGGCGGATTTTATCGCAATCTGTAAATCGCTGTATGGGAGAACTGTTGTGCTTGGCGGAGGTCTGCGCTCTGAGTGCTTTTCTAGTTTATAAATGCTGAGCCTCCTACAGCCGTGTTTTTGCCTTGTGAACACCTGTCTGCTGCTTCCAGAGTCCCACAAGCTAACCAAGCTCAATAGGACTACTTCTTCAGCCTGATGGCCTCCCTTATGAGTTTGAGGATTGCACCATGGTAGGCACCAACAGTTTTACGGCCATAGTTCTGGTCAGCTGCATCAGCAATGGAGGTGTAGAACATGGTCCATTCAGATTCAATATACCCCAACCTCCCTCACAGTGTGGTTGAAGCTCTGTTGGAGGTGTGAGTTGAAGCTCTTTCTGACAGGTTCCTCTGCCAGACGTTCCCAGCAAACCCTCACTACATGTTTGGTCCTACCAGGTCTGACCAGCATCCTCCCTCCATCTGATCCAACCCACCACCAGGTAGTGATGAGCTGACAGCTCAGCTCCTCTCTTCACCTGAGTTTTCAGAACATATGAAGATCTGCCGATCGGCCAGAGATCTGATAATACAACTGTGAAGTCAATCATTGATCTGCAGCCAAGAGTGTCCTGATGTCATGTGCATTTATGGACACTCTTAAGTTTGAACCTGGTGTTTGTTCTGGATAAACTGTGACGAGGACAGAAGTCCAACAACTAAACACCACTCTGGTTCAGATCAGAGAGGCCGTTCCTCCCAATCACCCTCCTCCAGGTACCACTGTCATTAACCACCTGATCATTGAAGCCCCCCCAGCAGAATAAAGGAGTTCCCCATCAGGGGCACTTTCCAGCACCCTGGAAAGTGGACCCCATAGGTAAAGCCCCCCCCCTTTCTTTTAGGGATGTTTCTTTGGTCTTGTCCATTTGGTGTGCTTCTATTAGGCACTATTATTTGGTGGCATGGCATGAATTTTAATTTTAGTGACTTATCCATGAAGCCAGATGAAACCATTCGGTTTCGGTTTCAGAGAATGCTTGGACAACGGGAATGCTCCGCAGGTTTGCCAGATCATGTATTAAAAGCTTTAATTTTAACAAAGCTATCCGGCAGCTTTTTTGTTTGTCTAAGAGGTCTTTAATAGGATTGCTCAGTGTCCAGATTTTCCACTGGGGGGTGAGAGTTCAGATGTTTAAGTATTTCTGTTGTTGCTGTTGTCCAAAATGATAAAAGTCACATATTGATGATACTTTGGGGTGTGACAATGATTAAAATCTCCAAAGATGAATGCTTTAATGCTCATTGATCATGACAGTTGTTTTAATGCAGCCTTCTCTTTGGCAAAAAGTAGGATGTACATAAACACAACAATGCACTAAACAACAGTCTGTGGCAGAGGACCAGACTGCTGCATGAAATTAGAATTAAGAAAACTGAAAAAAAAAAGAAAACTGGCATGTCTTAGAAAGTAGGGTTTGACATATCTCCATATTTCTTGGTTTGTGTATTCCTTGTGTACTTTTTGGTTGGTGATGACTTTAGTTCCTTGATTAATTCAAAAGTTGACAGATTTTACCTGTTACTTTTTGAGCTTATGAGACCTGGGGATACCATAAGCTCCTGTGAGTACGGATCCTGCCACCGTGGTCAGTTGGTGTCTACTTCAATAATCGCCCAATAATGTCCGACGCTTGTTACACATCATCCATGCACCTAGTAGCATTGATTCTCCTTGCTCAGTTCTGTCGTTGGACGCTGAAAAAGCAGCGGAGACACCACTCAGCAGATCAGTATGGCGTCTCCCTGCAGCGTAGGCCTATAGCAGTATAACTATGATGAAACTGTGATTAAGACGGGCCTACTCTAGTCTAGATATTTCCTAATATCTAGAAGCACTTGTCAGGGCTGCCCCCTACTCTTTACCCTTTCCCTCGAGCCACTGGCCCAGAAAATAAGGCGGCATCCATCAGAACATCCCATCACCTTTTGTAACACTGAGCATCGTAAATCCTTATATGCTGATGACATTCTTCTTTATGTCGGCAGTGCTGGTTCCTCAATCCCACATTTATGCTCCTCTTTTGATGCATTCAGCTCGCTCTCCGGATATTAAATTAGTTGGAATAAGTCTGCACTGATGCATTTAGATATCTTGGAATTGAAATTTTTCCCTCCACGTCATCTATTGCAATAAAGACTTTCCAAGGCATATACAGTCAGATGGAGAAGGACTTTGAGCGCTGGTCGAATCTTCCAAATTCCCTACAAGCTTGAATAGGAATAGTTAAAATGGACATACTTCCCCGTGTTAACTTTTACTCTTCCATGATTTCTTTTGCTCCCCACTTTGGGATACTGGGAGAAGCTTCAGTCACTAGTTTCTAAGTTTATATGGAAAGGAAAAAGGCCTCACCTAAAACTTAGAACTCTCCAGTGAGAAAAAAACCCAGGGGGGCTGGCTTTGCTAGATTTTAAAATCTATTTTTGGTCCTATGTGCTATCTTCTAGCTACATGGTTTAACCCCAGTTCCTCTGTTTCTTGGAGACCAATTGAGGAGTATATAGCACGACTCCATCGGTTGCAAGATCTGGTGTTTTCTGATACACCGCTGAAAAAAGCCAAACTATGTTTAGGTCCTGTTATTTAATTTCTGCTCACATCTTACCGTACTGTAACGAAGCATGTCGGCATAGATGGTAAATGGCATAATCACACACCGATTTTTAATAACTTCTCACTTCCTACTGGTAATATCCCCTTTTCATTTCCACATTGGAAGACTAAAGGAGTAAATATACTAAAAGATCTGTATAGTGTCCATGGTTTAAAAGCTTTTAATGATCTACAAGTGGAAATTGATCTTCCAGGTTCATCCTTTTTCTTCTATATGCTGTTGAGATCAGCTATGCGGATGAACGGTGTCCCGTGGGGAGTAGCTCTCCCCACACATCCTCCTCGTAAGTTGCTAACCTCAATAGGACCTGTTGCTGAAAAAATAAGATCCGATCTCGATGAGAAAATCAGAATAGAATTTATTAAAGAGAAAAGAAACAAAAATACAAAAATCTTATGTGCACATAAGGAGAGCTGTCAGTCAGTACTCCACAGAATACTGAATGAGGACTCTGTCAGACAGAGATGAGGCTTTTCTTTTATACCAAGACAAAAGGTGTTGATTCTTCTACAGGTGTTTTGCATACAGAGTGGATCACAGCAGGTGGTGGTGAAGGCAAAGGGACATTTGTCTTAAAACAGACTGATTGGATTTAGGGACCTTATACATTTCCTTGATCAAGAAGTTATTTACTTGATGTTGATTGAATTTAGGAATGTTTATTCAGAATCACAGCTGATTGCCTTTTGTCACACATTATGATGTGTATTGGTCTTGTTAAGAAAGACAAATCATTTTTAAACATATTGTTAAAGACAAATAAAATGAACAAAATTACAAGATGAATAAACCAAATAAAAATTTCCTCCACAGACCTACAACTTTATAATTAAATTTATGGACCTTATAAATCCTTACCAGTAGAGGGCATTTGGAACAGAGATCTAAATGAAATAAACGATAGAGAGATTAGCTGGAATGCAGTCTGGAAAAACCTTAGTGACATTTCCAAAAGCCCAACCACCAATTAATACACTATAAATATGTTCATAGGATGTATCTCACCCCTAGAAGGCGCTAGTTCCATGGAGATCACCAAATCTCCAAACTGTGACCTTTACTCACTTAATGCCCAGGGGTCATTTTTACATGTTTATTGGGAGTGCCCTGGTATGGCCGACTTCTGGAGGGAAATAACTCTTACTTTAAGTGATATTTGCAAGATCAGGATACCCGGTTTCTCCAGCTTTACTTTTGCTTAATGACGACTCTTCTCTAAAACCCACACTCCTGGGCCTGGCAGCACTGGGCCAACTCATTTCTTGAAATTGTCCTGATGGACCGGTCTGTAGCCCGAATGCACGGAGGCAGGAATAAGAGTTTTCAGGGCTGGGAGGCAGCACACGAGTTACTGAAGGAAAGGATGCAGCGTGGCTGACCTTGATTTTTTTTATTTTATTTTTCTTTTTTTTTTTGTTATTTTAAGAGTGATCCTGGGTGGGAGGCTTATACAAGTCGCCGGGGGGAGGCAACATGATATTATGTAAATGACTTTGTATTTGTACACTTTCTATATGGTGGGAGGAGGAGGGGCGAGGGCGGGGGGGGGGGGGGGGGCAATGTAAGTGATGTCACATATATATGCAGTACATGCTTCACTGAATAAATGCGTAGAGAAATGTTGATCTGTTCTGGGGCTTCTAGAGCTGATAGTGGATTTTTTCTTCATAAAATCAAAAACATACCTGAGCATCCTCTTCACAACAACGTGAATCTTGTATCTTCAGATCAGCTGCAACACAGAAATAACCATCTATAATGAAGAAACTGAAATTATGAACGTTGGTGCAACATATCATTTACCTTCTGGGATAGATAAAATATTCAATTAAATTCATAAAATGTACACAGAAACATATGTCTGTCTCCAGGGTTCTCTCTATTGCATAAAATGCATGTTTAATGAACCTCTTGCTACAGTCATGCTTCATGCTCGCACGTGATGCAGCGCTCACGCAAACTCAAATTCCTTCCTGTTTTTTGTTCTTCTGCTCAAATATGAGGCCTTTGGACTACGTTGCATGAGAAAGAGGATCTGAAAACCTCTTCTCTGTCGTGAAGGGAATATCAGCTAACAAAAGAAAAAGTTGTCCTTTTTTGTAACATCTTGAAACGCAGGAGTCAAAGCTATAAATAAAAGAAAAAAAGTCAGAAAGCAAAAGCACATGTTACACATTTTTCACCAGCTGCATTTTTCTCCTTGACAAAAGTGTAAATAAGTTCATATAATCAGATTAATGTGTGTAATATCTGTTCACCTCAGTTTAATTTTCAGCCTTTAAGCTGAGGAGGTTTGTAACAGGAGAGGCTTAAAACTAAGCTTGCGCAAGTGGCACAGTAGTGGAAGTAAAAACAGGATCAGTGGACCGCAGGGTAACGTAACCCACCACAGGCTTCACTCTGAGCTGCCCAGGACTGTGGTGGTGGTGGTGGTGGGGGGGGGGGGGGGGGGGGTGGGGGGGGGGGGGGGGGGGGGGGGGGGGGGGGGGGGGGGGGGGGGGGGGCAGAGCCAGCAAACAGCCACCTCTCCCGCCTTCTCACGCTACGAGGCTCGCTGAGCTGTCACTTCTGCTCGTGACCATGTGAGTGAACAGCAGCTGTAGTTCAACTCATATTTACTGGAAAACCCAAACTGATCAGGAACAGCAGCTCTACTGACACACAGACACACTGTTTTATAACATTTCAGATAAATAGAGAAACAAAAAAAAACTCCACTGAACAAGAAAGATGCACTTGAGATAGCCATTATAGCTGAAAGAGAGGAAAAAAAACCCTTCTGATTTAAAAACCTGTACAGCGACAACATCTGCTGGTTGGTTTGAGGTACTGCAGGAAAGAGTTTGGTGTGGCTTTTATTTTTGAGCATAAATGTGTCTCAATAACAGCACCAGAAATCTTTATGTAAATCAAAAGTGAATAAAAAAATGCCCTGGATGGAATTTTAACAGCTTGTTCTCACTTCAAGCCCCAAATACAAACATGTGGCTCTGACAGGACACCTTTAAAACATGGTTCATGATGGATGGATGGATGAGGGATGGATGGATAGATGAATGGATAATGGATGGATGGATAAATGAATGGATGATGGATGGATGGATGGATGGATGGATGGATGGATGGATGGATGGATGGATGGATTAATGGATGGATGGATGGATGAAATGGATGGATGAGGGATGGATGGATGTTGGATGGATGATGGATGGATGGATTAATGGATGGATGGATGGATGGACGGATGATTATCCATCAGTTCACGATGGATGGATGGATGAGGGATGGATGGATGGATGGATAGTGGATGGATGGATGATGGATGGATGGATGGACGGATGATGGATGGATGGATGGATGGATGGATGGATGGATGGATGAAATGGATGGATAGTGGATGGATGGATGGATGGATGGATAGTGGATGTATGGATGAAATGGATGGATGATGGATGGATGGATAAAACAATTTTAACTGTTCTGCCAA
>JAGFBZ010000288.1:200000-245000 GCA_018398805.1 Hirundichthys speculiger | reverse complement strand
TGTCCCACCTCATCAGTGGAGGGACAGAGTAGAAGAAACTGTCCCACCTCATCAGTGGAGGGACAGAGTAGGAAACTGTCCCACCTCATCAGTGGAGGGACAGAGTAGAAAACTGTCCCACCTCATCAGTGGAGGGACAGAGTAGAAGACTGTCCCACCTCATCAGTGGAGGGACAGAGTAGAAAACTGTCCCACCTCATCGGTGGAGGGACAGAGTAGAAGACTGTCCCACCTCATCAGTGGAGGGACAGAGTAGAAGACTGTCCCACCTCATCAGTGGAGGGACAGAGTAGAAGACTGTCCCACCTCATCAGTGGAGGGACAGAGTAGAAAACTGTCCCACCTCATCAGTGGAGGGACAGAGTAGAAGACTGTCCACACTCATCAGTGGAGGGACAGAGTAGAAGAACTGTCCCACCTCATCGGTGGAGGGACAGAGTAGAAGACTGTCCCACCTCATCAGTGGAGGGACAGAGTAGAAAACTGTCCCACCTCATCAGTGGAGGGACAGAGTAGAAGACTGTCCCACCTCATCAGTGGAGGGACAGAGTAGAAAACTGTCCCACCTCATCAGTGGAGGGACAGAGTAGAAAACTGTCCCACCTCATCGGTGGAGGGACAGAGTAGAAAACTGTCCCACCTCATCAGTGGAGGGACAGAGTAGAAACTGTCCCACCTCATCAGTGGAGGGACAGAGTAGAAGACTGTCCCACCTCATCAGTGGAGGGACAGACTGTCCCACCTCATCAGTGGAGGGACAGAGTAGAAGACTGTCCCACCTCATCAGTGGAGGGACAGAGTAGAAGACTGTCCCACCTCATCAGTGGAGGGACAGAGTAGAAGACTGTCCCACCTCATCAGTGGAGGGTAGACAGACTGTCCCACCTCATCAGTGGAGGGACAGAGTAGGAACTGTCCCACCTCATCAGTGAGGGGACAGAGTAGGAAACTGTCCCACCTCATCAGTGGAGGGACAGAGTAGAAGACTGTCCCACCTCATCAGTGGAGGGACAGAGTAGAAGACTGTCCCACCTCATCAGTGGAGGGACAGAGTAGGAAACTGTCCCACCTCATCAGTGGAGGGACAGAGTAGAAGACTGTCCCACCTCATCAGTGGAGGGACAGAGTAGAAGACTGTCCCACCTCATCGGTGGAGGGACAGAGTAGAAGACTGTCCCACCTCATCAGTGGAGGGACAGACTGTCCCATCTCATCAGTGGAGGGACAGAGTAGAAGACTGTCCCACCTCATCGGTGGAGGGACAGAGTAGAAGACTGTCCCACCTCATCAGTGGAGGGACAGACTGTCCCACCTCATCAGTGGAGGGACAGAGTAGAAGACTGTCCCACCTCATCAGTGGAGGGACAGAGTAGAAGACTGTCCCACCTCATCAGTGGAGGGACAGAGTAGAAGACTGTCCCACCTCATCAGTGGAGGCCTCTTGTGCTCTCTCTCGTGCGTATTCATGGTCATCTGGAGTGATCAGGGGGGTCAGGTCATAGATGGGGTTCCCTGAGTCCCGTCCCCCCAGAGACCTGCAGTGCTCTAACGCCTCCTCCCATGTCTTGTTGTCCTTCACCAGAACCAATGTCTCATCGTAACACATGAAAGCATGTTGACCAGCACAGTCGTCATTCCTCCATTGGACGGAGTAGCGATGCTTGAAGCCACAGTGTTCGTCTTCTTCTGGTTCTGCAGGAGGTTGAACACAGATCAGGATGCTCAGAGCAGAGTTTACTACTGCAGAAGAAGAAATCATCTGAGCAGAGCAGAGTTTTCTACTGCAGAAGAAGAAATCATCTGAGCAGAGCAGAGTTTTCTACTGCAGAAGAAGAAATCATCTGAGCAGAGCAGAGTTTTCTACTGCAGAAGAAGAAATCATCTGAGCAGAGCAGAGTTTTCTACTGCAGAAGAAGAAATCATCTGAGCAGAGCAGAGTTTACTACTGCAGAAGAAGAAATCATCTGAGCAGAGCAGAGATTACTGCAGAAGAAGAAATCATCTGAGCAGAGCAGAGTTTACTACTGCAGAAGAAGAAATCTTCTGAGCAGAGCAAAGTTTTCTACTGCAGAAGAAGAAATCATCTGAGCAGAGCAGAGTTTACTACTGCAGAAGAAGAAATCATCTGAGCAGAGCACAGTTTTCTACTGCAGAAGAAGAAATCATCTGAGCAGAGCAGAGTTTTCTACTGCAAAAGAAGAAATCATCTGAGCAGAGCAGAGATTACTGCAGAAGAAGAAATCATCTGAGCAGAGCAGAGTTTACTACTGCAGAAGAAGAAATCATCTGAGCAGAGCAGAGATTACTGCAGAAGAAGAAATCATCTGAGCAGAGCAGAGTTTACTACTGCAGAAGAAGAAATCATCTGAGCAGAGCAGAGTTTTCTACTGCAGAAGAAGAAATCATCTGAGCAGAGCAGAGTTTACTACTGCAGAAGAAGAAATCATCTGAGCAGAGCAGAGTTTTCTACTGCAGAAGAAGAAATCATCTGAGCAGAGGAGAGTTTTCTACTGCAGAAGAAGAAATCATCTGAGCAGAACAGAGTTTTCTACTGCAGAAGAAGAAATCATCTGAGCAGAACAGAGTTTACTACTGCAGAAGAAGAAATCATCTGAGCAGAACAGAGTTTACTACTGCAGAAGAAGAAATCATCTGAGCAGAGCAGAGTTTTCTACTGCAGAAGAAGAAATCATCTGAGCAGAACCACACAAATGCTGATAAACGTAAGATAATTCAAGGATAGTTGGGGTCTATTGGGATCTTAATGATGGATTCATCTGGTCAGCTGTCAACAGGGACAAGACTGAATATAAAACAGGGAACTTTGAGACGTAAAGAGGGACAGCGATTCACCATCTCAGAGAAACTACCCACAAACTGAAAAAAACAGAAGAAGACAACAAACAGAAAGAATCTGTGAGATCAACTACTGCTTCTTACGATTCCGGTCCCAGTTGGTGTAGTTTGCCGTCTCATTTCCTCTGGACCACTTCCATGGACGTCCATCTTCTTCTCGGTACAAACCAATCCAGCCCATCCCGTAGCGAAACCCCTCAGTATCTTCTCTACTTCTGATGGTGACCAGGTCCATGTGGTTCCTCCTGCAGTGAGACTGCGCTTGTGTCCAGCTCATCTTCTGGTCATGCTGGATGAAGACAGCGGGTCTGAGACCCGACCGGACGGAAGGAAGGACGAGCAGCTGGAGGACAAAGATGAAGATGCTCTTCATGATTTCTTTCTCTCCAGTTTCTGAAGGAGTTCGTTATACCTGCAATCACAGTTACATGTTTTAAACATTTATTTCAGTTTTTATGTTCTTCCGGACAGCCTTAGACCTGAGACCAAGACAGCCTTAGACCTGAGACCAAGACGGTCTTAGACCTGAGACCTAGACAGCCTTAGACCTGAGACCAAGACGGCCTTACACCTGAGACCTAGACGGTCTTAGACCTGAGACCTAGACGGTCTTAGACCTGAGACCAAGACGGTCTTAGACCTGAGACCTAGACGGTCTTAGACCTGAGACCTAGACGGCCTTAGACCTGAGACCAAGACGGTCTTAGACCTGAGACCTAGACAGCCTTAGACCTGAGACCAAGACGGTCTTAGACCTGAGACCAAGACGGCCTTAGACCTGAGACCAAGACGGTCTTAGACCTGAGACCAAGACAGTCTTAGACCTGAGACCAAGACGGCCTTAGACCTGAGACCAAGACGGTCTTAGACCTGAGACCAAGACGGTCTTAGACCTGAGACCAAGACTGCCTTAGACCTGAGACCAAGACGGTCTTAGACCTGAGACCAAGACGGTCTTAGACCTGAGACCAAGACGGTCTTAGACCTGAGACCTAGAGAGTCTTAGACCTGAGACCAAGACGGTCTTAGACCTGAGACCAAGGCGGTCTTAGACCTGAGACCAAGACGGTCTTAGACCTGAGACCTAGACGGCCTTAGACCTGAGACCAAGACATTCTTAGACCTGAGAGCTAGACGGTCTTAGACCCGAGACCTAGACAGTCTTAGACCTGACACCTAGACAGTCTTAGACCTGAGACCTAGACAGTCTTAGACCCGAGACCTAGACGGTCTTAGACCTGAGACCTAGACGGTCTTAGACCCGAGACCAAGACGGTCTTAGACCTGAGACCAAGACGGTCTTAGACCTGAGACCTGGACAGTCTTAGACCCGAGACCTGGACAGTCTTAGACCTGAGACCTAGACAGTCTTAGACCTGAGACCTAGACAGTCTTAGACCTGAGACCTAGACATTCTTAGACCCGAGACCTAGACAGTCTTAGACCTGAGACCTAGACAGTCTTAGACCTGAGACCTAGACGGTCTTAGACCCGAGACCTAGACAGTCTTAGACCTGAGACCTAGACGGTCTTAGACCTGAGACCAAGACAGTCTTAGACCCGAGACCTAGACAGTCTTAGACCTGAGACCTAGACGGTCTTAGACCCGAGACCTAGACAGTCTTAGACCCGAGACCTAGACGGTCTTAGACCCGAGACCTAGACAGTCTTAGACCTGAGACCTAGACGGTCTTAGACCTGAGACCTAGACAGTTTTAGACCCGAGACCGAGATAGTCTTACACCTGAGACCTAGACAGCCTTAGACCTGGATCCAGGACGGCCTTAGACCTGAGCCCTAGTGGTCTTAGACCTGAGACCTCAATGGCCTTAGACCTGAGACCAAGACGGTCTTAGACCTGAGACCAAGACAGCCTTAGACCTGAGACCAAGACGGTCTTAGACCTGAGACCAAGACGGTCTTAGACCTGAGACCTAGACAGCCTTAGACCTGAGACCAAGACGGTCTTAGACCTGAGACCAAGACGGTCTTAGACCTGAGACCTAGACAGCCTTAGACCTGAGACCAAGACGGTCTTAGACCTGAGACCAAGACGGTCTTAGACCTGAGACCAAGACGGTCTTAGACCTGAGACCAAGACAGCCTTAGACCTGAGACCTAGACGGCCTTACACCTGAGACCAAGACGGTCTTAGACCTGAGACCTAGACAGCCTTAGACCTGAGACCAAGACGGTCTTAGACCTGAGACCAAGACGGTCTTAGACCTGAGACCAAGACGGTCTTAGACCTGAGACCTGGACAGTCTTAGACCTGAGAGCTAGACGGTCTTAGACCAGAGACCTAGACAGTCTTAGACCTGAGACCAAGACGGTCTTAGACCTGAGACCTAGACGGCCTTAGACCTGAGACCAAGACGGCCTTAGACCTGAGACCAAGACAGTCTTAGACCTGAGACCTAGACGGCCTTAGACCTGAGACCAAGACGGTCTTAGACCTGAGACCAAGACGGTCTTAGACCCGAGACCTGGACAGCCTTAGACCCGAGACCAAGACGGTCTTAGACCTGAGACCTAGACGGCCTTAGACCTGAGACCAAGACGGCCTTAGACCTGAGACCAAGACGGTCTTAGACCTGAGACCAAGACGGTCTTACACCTGAGACCTAGTAGTCTTAGACCTGAGACCAAGACGGTCTTAGACCTGAGACCTAGACGGTCTTAGACCTGAGACCAAAACAGTCTTAGACCTAAGACCAAGACGGTCTTAGACCTGAGACCTAGACAGTCTTAGACCTGAGACCTAGACAGTCTTAGACCTGAAACCAAGACGATCTTAGACCTGAGACCTAGACAGTCTTAGACCTGAGACCTAGACAGTCTTTGACCTGAGACCTAGACAGTTTTAGACCCGAGACCGAGATAGTCTTACACCTGAGACCTAGAGAGCCTTAGACCTGGATCCAGGACGGCCTTAGACCTGAGCCCTAGACAGTCTTAGACCTGATACCTAGGCAGCCTTAGACCTGAGACCTAGTAGTCTTAGACCTGAGACCTCACTGGCCTTAGACCTAGACCGTCTTAGACCTTAGACCTAGACAGTCTTAGACCTGAGTCCTAGACAGTCTTAGACCTGAGACCTAGACGGCCTTAGACCTGAGACCTAGACAGTCTTAGACCTGAGACCTAGACAGCCTTGCACCTGAGAGCTAGACAGTCTTAGACCTGAGACCTAGACAGTCTTAGACCTGAGACCTAGACGGCCTTAGACCTGAGACCTAGACAGCCTTAGACCTGAGACCTAGACAGCCTTAGACCTGGATCCTGGATGGCCTTAGACTTGAGACCTAGACAGCCTTAGACCTGAGACCTAGACAGTCTTAGACCTGAGACCTAGACGGTCTTAGACCTGAGACCTAGACGGTCTTAGATCTGAGACCTAGACAGCCTTAGACCTGAAACCTAGACAGCCTTAGACCTGAGACCTCGACAGTCGTAGACCTGAGACCTAGACAGCCTTAGACCTGAGACCAAGACGGCCTTAGACCTGAAACCAAGACGGTCTTAGACCTGAGACCAAGACGGTCTTAGACCTGAGACCTAGACGGTCATAGACCTGAGACCTAGATGGTCTTAGATCTGAGACCTAGATAGCCTTAGACCTGAGACCTAGACAGTCTTAGACCTGAGACCTCTACAGTCGTAGACCTGAGACCTAGACAGCCTTAGACCTGAGACCAAGACGGTCTTAGACCTGAGACCTAGACGGTCTTAGACCTGAGACCTAGACAGTCTTAGACCTGAGACCTCTACAGTCGTAGACCTGAGACCTAGACAGCCTTAGACCTGAGACCAAGACGGTCTTAGACCTGAGACCTAGACGGTCTTAGACCTGAGACCTAGACAGCCTTAGACCTGAGACCAAGACGGTCTTAGACCTGAGACCTAGACGGTTTTAGACCTGAGACCTAGACGGTCTTAGACCTGAGACCTAGACAGCCTTAGACCTGAGACCTAGATGGCCTTAGACCCGAGACCTAGACCGTCTTAGACCTGAGACCTAGACAGCCTTACACCTGAGAGCTAGACAGTCTTAGACCTGAGACCTAGACAGTCTTAGACCTGAGACCTCTACAGTCTTAGACCTGAGACCTAGACAGTCTTAGACTTGAGACCTAGATGGCCTTAGACCTGAGATCTAGACAGTCTTAGACCCGAGACCTAGACAGTCTTAGTCCTGAGACCTAGACAGCCTTAGACCTGAGAGCTAGACAGTCTTAGACCTGAGACCTAGACAGTCTTAGACCCGAGACCGAGACAGTCTTACACCTGAGACCTAGACAGTCTTAGACCCGAGACCGAGACAGTCTTACACCTGAGACCTAGACAGTCTTAGACCTGAGACCTAGACAGTCTTAGACCTGAGACCTAGACAGTCTTAGACCTGAGACCTAGACGGTCTTAGACCTGAGACCTAGACAGCCTTAGACCTGAGACCTAGACAGTCTTAGACCTGAGACCTAGACGGCCTTAGACCTGAGAGCTAGACAGTCTTAGACCTGAGACGTAGACAGTCTTAGACCCGAGACCGAGACAGTCTTACACCTGAGACCTAGACAGTCTTAGACCTGAGACCTAGACGGTCTTAGACCTGAGACCTAGACATTCTTAGACCTGAGACCTAGACAGCCTTAGACCTGAGACCTAGACGGCCTTAGACCTGAGACCAAGATGGTCTTAGACCTGAGAACAAGGCAGTCTTACACTTGAGACCTAGACGGTCTTAGACCTGAGACCAAGACAGTCTTAGACCTGAGACCAAGACAGTCTTAGACCCGAGACCTAGACAGTCTTAGACCCGAGACCTAGACAGTCTTAGACCTGAGATCTAGACGGTCTTAGACCTGAGACCTAGACAGTTTTAGACCCGAGACCGAGATAGTCTTACACCTGAGACCTAGACAGCCTTAGACCTGGATCCAGGACGGCCTTAGACCTGAGCCCTAGTGGTCTTAGACCTGAGACCTCACTGGCCTTAGACCTGAGACCAAGACGGTCTTAGACCTGAGACCTAGACGGCCTTAGACCTGAGACCAAGACGGTCTTAGACCTGAGACCAAGACGGTCTTAGACCTGAGACCAAGACGGCCTTAGACCTGAGACCAAGACAGCTTAGACCTGAGACCAGACGGCTTAGACCTGAGACCAAGACGGTCTTAGACGAGACCAAGACGGACCTGAGACCAAGACGGTTAGACCTGAGACCTGGACAGCCTTAGACCCGAGACCAAGACGGTCTTAGACCTGAGACCTAGACGGCCTTAGACCTGAGACCAAGACAGCCTTAGACCTGAGACCTAGACGGCCTTAGACCTGAGACCAAGACAGCCTTAGACCTGAGACCAAGACGGTCTTAGACCTGAGACCAAGACGGTCTTAGACCTGAGACCAAGACGGTCTTAGACCTGAGACCTAGACGGCCTTAGACCTGAGACAAAGACGGCCTTAGACCTGAGACCAAGACAGTCTTAGACCTGAGACCTAGACGGCCTTACACCTGAGACCAAGACAGCCTTAGACCTGAGACCAAGATGGTCTTAGACCTGAGACCAAGACGGTCTTAGACCTGAGACCAAGACGGTCTTAGACCTGAGACCTGGACGGTCTTAGACCTGAGACCTAGACGGTCTTAGACCTGAGAGCTAGACGGTCTTAGACCCGAGACCTGGACAGTCTTAGACCTGAGACCAAGACGGTCTTAGACCTGAGACCAAGACGGTCTTAGACCTGAGAGCTAGACGGTCTTAGACCCGAGACCTAGACGGTCTTAGACCTGAGACCTGGACAGTCTTAGACCTGAGACCTAGACGGTCTTAGACCTGAGACCTAGACAGTCAGTCTAGACCTGAGACCTAGACGGTCTTAGACCCGAGAGACCTAGACGGTCTTAGACCTGAGACCTAGACGGTCTTAGACCTGAGACCTAGACGGTCTTAGACCTGAGACCTAGACGGTCTTAGACCTGAGACCTAGACGGTCTTAGACCCGAGACCTAGACGGTCTTAGACCTGAGACTTAGACGGTCTTAGACCCGAGACCTAGACAGTCTTAGACCCGAGACCTAGACAGTCTTAGACCTGAGACCTAGACGGTCTTAGACCCGAGACCTAGACAGTCTTAGACCGAGACCTAGACAGTCTTAGACCTGAGACCTAGACAGTCTAGACCTGAGACCTCAGACAGACCTGAGACCTAGACAGCTTAGACCTGAGACCAGACGGTCTTAGACCTGAGACCTAGACTAGACGGTCTTAGACCTGAGACCTAGACAGTCTTAGACCTGAGACCTCTCTACAGTCGTAGACCTGAGACCTAGACAGCCTTAGACCTGAGACCAAGACGGTCTTAGACCTGAGACCTAGACGGTCTTAGACCTGAGACCTAGACAGCCTTAGACCTGAGACCAAGACGGTCTTAGACCTGAGACCTAGATGGTCTTAGACCTGAGACCTAGACAGTCTTAGACCTGAGACCTAGACAGCCTTAGACCTGAGACCTAGATGGCCTTAGACCCGAGACCTAGACCGTCTTAGACCTGAGACCTAGACAGCCTTAGACCTGAGAGCTAGACAGTCTTAGACCTGAGACCTAGACAGTCTTAGACCTGAGACCTCTACAGTCTTAGACCTGAGACCTAGACAGTCTTAGACCTGAGACCTAGATGGCCTTAGACCTGAGATCTAGACAGTCTTAGACCCAAGACCTAGACAGTCTTAGACCTGAGACCTAGACAGCCTTAGACCTGAGAGCTAGACAGTCTTAGACCTGAGACCTAGACAGTCTTAGACCCGAGACCGAGACAGTCTTACACCTGAGACCTAGACAGTCTTAGACCCGAGACCGAGACAGTCTTACACCTGAGACATAGACAGTCTTAGACCTGAGACCTAGACAGTCTTAGACCTGAGACCTAGACAGTCTCAGACCTGAGACCTAGACAGTCTTAGACCTGAGACCTAGACAGCCTTAGACCTGAGACCTAGACAGTCTTAGACCTGAGACCTAGACAGCCTTAGACCTGAGAACTAGACAGTCTTAGACCTGAGACCTAGACAGTCTTAGACCAGAGACCGAGACAGTCTTACACCTGAGACCTAGACAGTCTTAGACCTGAGACCTAGACGGTCTTAGACCTGAGACCTAGACATACTTAGACCTGAGACCTAGACAGCCTTAGACCTGAGACCTAGACGGCCTTAGACCTGAGACCAAGATGGTCTTAGACCTGAGAACAAGGCAGTCTTACACTTGAGACCTAGACGGTCTTAGACCTGAGACCAAGACAGTTTTAGACCTAAGACCAAGACAGTCTTAGACCCGAGACCTAGACAGTCTTAGACCCGAGACCTAGACAGTCTTAGACCTGAGATCTAGACGGTCTTAGACCTGAGACCTAGACAGTTTTAGACCCGAGACCGAGATAGTCTTACACCTGAGACCTAGACAGCCTTAGACCTGAGACCAAGACGGTCTTAGACCTGAGACCTAGACAGCCTTAGACCTGAGACCTAGACAGCCTTAGACCTGAGACCTAGACAGCCTTAGACCTGAGACCTAGACAGCCTTAGACCTGAGACCAAGACGGTCTTAGACCTGAGACCAAGACGGTCTTAGACCTGAGACCAAGACGGTCTTAGACCTGAGACCTAGACGGCCTTAGACCTGAGACCAAGACGGTCTTAGACCTGAGACCTAGACAGCCTTAGACCTGAGACCTAGACAGCCTTAGACCTGAGACCAAGACGGTCTTAGACCTGAGACCTAGACAGCCTTAGACCTGAGACCTAGACAGCCTTAGACCTGAGACCAAGACGGTCTTAGACCTGAGACCAAGACGGTCTTAGACCTGAGACCAAGACGGTCTTAGACCTGAGACCTGGACAGTCTTAGACCTGAGAGCTAGACGGTCTTAGACCTGAGACCTAGACGGCCTTAGACCTGAGACCAAGACGGCCTTAGACCTGAGACCAAGACAGTCTTAGACCTGAGACCTAGACGGCCTTAGACCTGAGACCAAGACAGCCTTAGACCTGAGACCAAGACGGTCTTAGACCTGAGACCAAGATGGTCTTAGACCTGAGACCTGGACAGCCTTAGACCCGAGACCAAGACGGTCTTAGACCTGAGACCTAGACGGCCTTAGACCTGAGACCAAGACAGCCTTAGACCTGAGACCAAGACAGTCTTAGACCTGAGACCTAGACGGCCTTAGACCTGAGACCAAGACAGCCTTAGACCTGAGACCAAGACGGTCTTAGACCTGAGACCAAGACGGTCTTAGACCTGAGACCTAGACGGCCTTAGACCTGAGACCAAGACGGCCTTAGACCTGAGACCAAGACAGTCTTAGACCTGAGACCTAGACGGCCTTACACCTGAGACCAAGACAGCCTTAGACCTGAGACCAAGATGGTCTTAGACCTGAGACCAAGACGGTCTTAGACCTGAGACCTGGACGGTCTTAGACCTGAGACCTAGACAGTCTTAGACCCGAGAGCTAGACGGTCTTAGACCCGAGACCTGGACAGTCTTAGACCTGAGACCAAGACGGTCTTAGACCTGAGACCAAGACGGTCTTAGACCTGAGAGCTAGACGGTCTTAGACCCGAGACCTAGACAGTCTTAGACCTGAGACCTGGACAGTCTTAGACCTGAGACCTAGACGGTCTTAGACCTGAGACCTAGACAGTCTTAGACCTGAGACCTAGACGGTCTTAGACCCGAGACCTAGACAGTCTTAGACCTGAGACCTAGACGGTCTTAGACCTGAGACCTAGACAGTCTTAGACCTGAGACCTAGACGGTCTTAGACCTGAGACCTAGACGGTCTTAGACCCGAGACCTAGACGGTCTTTGACCTGAGACCTAGACGGTCTTAGACCCGAGACCTAGACAGTCTTAGACCCGAGACCTAGACAGTCTTAGACCTGAGACCTAGACGGTCTTAGACCCGAGACCTAGACAGTCTTAGACCCGAGACCTAGACAGTCTTAGACCTGAGACCTAGACGGTCTTAGACCTGAGACCTGGACAGTCTTAGACCCGAGAGCTAGACGGTCTTAGACCCGAGACCTAGACAGTCTTAGACCTGAGACCTGGACAGTCTTAGACCTGAGACCTAGACGGTCTTAAACCCGAGACCTGGACGGTCTTAGACCCGAGACCTAGACAGTCTTAGACCCGAGACCTAGACAGTCTTAGACCTGAGACCTAGACGGTCTTAGACCTGAGACCTAGACAGTCTTAGACCTGAGACCAAGACAGTCTTAGACCCGAGACCTAGACAGTCTTAGACCTGAGACCTAGACGGTCTTAGACCTGAGACCTAGACAGTCTTAGACCCGAGACCTAGACAGTCTTAGACCCGAGACCTAGACAGTCTTAGACCCGAGACCTAGACAGTCTTAGACCCGAGACCTAGACAGTCTTAGACCTGAGACCAAGACGGTCTTAGACCGGAGACCAAGACGGTCTTAGACCTGAGACCAATACGATCTTAGACCTGAGACCTAGTAGTCTTAGACCTGAGACCTAGACAGTCTTAGTCCTGAGACCTAGACAGTTTTAGACCCGAGACAGAGATAGTCTTACACCTGAGACCTAGACAGCCTTAGACCTAGATCCAGGACGGCCTTAGACCTCAGCCCTTGTGGTCTTAGACCTGAGACCTCAATGGCCTTAGACCTGAGACCTAGTAGTCTTAGACCTAAGACCTCAATGGCCTTAGACCTGAGACCAAGACGGCCTTAGACCTGAGACCAAGACAGTCTTAGACCTGAGACCTAGACGGCCTTACACCTGAGACCAAGACAGCCTTAGACCTGAGACCAAGATGGTCTTAGACCTGAGACCAAGACGGTCTTAGACCTGAGACCAAGACGGTCTTAGACCTGAGACCTAGACAGCCTTAGACCTGAGACCTGGACGGTCTTAGACCTGAGACCTAGACAGTCTTAGACCTGAGAGCTAGACGGTCTTAGACCCGAGACCTGGACAGTCTTAGACCTGAGACCAAGACGGTCTTAGACCTGAGACCAAGACGGTCTTAGACCTGAGAGCTAGACGGTCTTAGACCCGAGACCTAGACAGTCTTAGACCTGAGACCTGGACAGTCTTAGACCTGAGACCTAGACGGTCTTAGACCTGAGACCTAGACAGTCTTAGACCTGAGACCTAGACGGTCTTAGACCCGAGACCTAGACAGTCTTAGACCTGAGACCTAGACGGTCTTAGACCTGAGACCTAGACAGTCTTAGACCTGAGACCTAGACGGTCTTAGACCTGAGACCTAGACGGTCTTAGACCCGAGACCTAGACGGTCTTTGAGACCTGAGACCTAGACGGTCTTAGACCCGAGACCTAGACAGTCTTAGACCCAAGACCTAGACAGTCTTAGACCTGAGACCTAGACGGTCTTAGACCCGAGACCTAGACAGTCTTAGACCCGAGACCTAGACAGTCTTAGACCTGAGACCTAGACGGTCTTAGACTGACCTGAGACCTGGACAGTCTTAGACCTGAGAGCTAGACGGTCTTAGACCCGAGACCTAGACAGTCTTAGACCTGAGACCTGGACAGTCTTAGACCTGAGACCTAGACGGTCTTAAACCCGAGACCTGGACGGTCTTAGACCCGAGACCTAGACAGTCTTAGACCCGAGACCTAGACAGTCTTAGACCTGAGACCTAGACGGTCTTAGACCTGAGACCTAGACAGTCTTAGACCTGAGACCAAGACAGTCTTAGACCCGAGACCTAGACAGTCTTAGACCTGAGACCTGAGACCTTAGACGAGACCTAGACAGTCTTAGACCTGAGACCTAGACAGTCTTAGACCCGAGACCTAGACAGTCTTAGACCCGAGACCTAGACAGTCTTAGACCCGAGACCTAGACAGTCTTAGACCTGAGACCAAGACGGTCTTAGACCGGAGACCAAGACGGTCTTAGACCTGAGACCTGGACAGTCTTAGACCTGAGACCAAGACAGCCTTAGACCTGAGACCAATACGATCTTAGACCTGAGACCTAGACAGTCTTAGACCTCAGACCAAGATGGTCTTAGACCTGAGACCTAGTCCGTCTTAGACCTGAGACCTAGACAGTCTTAGTCCTGAGACCTAGACAGTTTTAGACCCGAGACAGAGATAGTCTTACACCTGAGACCTAGACAGCCTTAGACCTGGATCCAGGACGGCCTTAGACCTGAGCCCTAGTGGTCTTAGACCTGAGACCTCAATGGCCTTAGACCTGAGACCTAGTAGTCTTAGACCTGAGACCTAGACAGTCTTAGTCCTGAGACCTAGACAGTTTTAGACCCGAGACAGAGATAGTCTTACACCTGAGACCTAGACAGCCTTAGACCTGGATCCAGGACGGCCTTAGACCTGAGCCCTAGTGGTCTTAGACCTGAGACCTCAATGGCCTTAGACCTGAGACCTAGTAGTCTTAGACCTGAGACCTCAATGGCCTTAGACCTGAGACCTAGTAGTCTTAGACCTAAGACCTCAATGGCCTTAGACCTGAGACCTAGTAGTCTTCGACCTCAGACCTCAATGGCCTTAGACCTGAGACCTAGACAGTCTTAGACCTAAGACTGAGACGGTCTTAGACCTGAGACCTAGACAGTCTTAGACCTGAGACCTAGACAGTCTTAGACCTGAAACCAAGACAGCCTTAGACCTGAGACCAAGACGATCTTAGACCTGAGACCTAGACAGTCTTAGACCTGAGACCTAGACAGTCTTTGACCTGAGACCTAGAGAGTTTTAGACCCGAGACCGAGATAGTCTTACACCTGAGACCTAGACAGCCTTAGACCTTGATCCAGGACGGCCTTAGACCTGAGCCCTAGACAGTCTTAGACCTGAAACCTAGGCAGCCTTAGACCTGAGACCTAGTAGTCTTAGACCTGAGACCTAGACTGTCTTAGACCTTAGACCTAGACAGTCTTAGACCTGAGTCCTAGACAGTCTTAGACCTGAGACCTAGACCGCCTTAGACCTGAAACCTAGACAGTCTTAGACCTGAGACCTAGACAGTCTTAGACCTGAGACCAAGACGGTCTTAGACCTGAGACCTAGAAGGTCTTAGACCTGAGACCAAGACTGTCTTAGACCTGAGACCTAGACGGTCTTAGACCTGAGACCAAGACGGTCTTACACCTGAGACCTAGTAGTCTTAGACCTGAGACCAAGACGGTCTTAGACCTGAGACCTAGACGGTCTTAGACCTGAGACCAAGACCATCTTAGACCTAAGACCAAGACGGTCTTAGACCTGAGACCTAGACAGTCTTAGACCTGAGACCTATACAGTCTTAGACCTGAGACCAAGACGATCTTAGACCTGAGACCTAGACAGTCTTAGACCTGAGACCTAGACAGTCTTTGACCTGAGACCTAGACAGTTTTAGACCCGAGACCGAGATAGTCTTACACCTGAGACCTAGACAGCCTTAGACCTGGATCCAGGACGGCCTTAGACCTGAGCCCTAGACAGTCTTAGACCTGATACCTAGGCAGCCTTAGACCTGAGACCTAGTAGTCTTAGACCTGAGACCTCAATGGCCTTAGACCTGAGACCTAGACCGTCTTAGACCTTAGACCTAGACAGTCTTAGACCTGAGTCCTAGACAGTCTTAGACCTGAGACCTAGACGGCCTTAGACCTGAGACCTAGACAGTCTTAGACCTGAGACCTAGACAGCCTTGCACCTGAGAGCTAGACAGTCTTAGACCTGAGACCTAGACAGTCTTAGACCTGAGACCTAGACGGCCTTAGACCTGAGACCTAGACAGCCTTAGACCTGAGACCTCGACAGTCGTAGACCTGAGACCTAGACGGTCTTAGACCTGAGACCTAGACGGTCTTAGATCTGAGACCTAGACAGCCTTAGACCTGAAACCTAGACAGCCTTAGACCTGAGACCTCGACAGTCGTAGACCTGAGACCTAGACAGCCTTAGACCTGAGACCAAGACGGCCTTAGACCTGAGACCAAGACGGTCTTAGACCTGAGACCAAGACGGTCTTAGACCTGAGACCTAGACGGTCATAGAGCTGAGACCTAGATGGTCTTAGATCTGAGACCTAGATAGCCTTAGACCTGAGACCTAGACAGTCTTAGACCTGAGACCTCTACAGTCGTACACCTGAGACCTAGACAGTCTTAGACCCGAGACCTAGACGGCCTTAGACCCGAGACCTAGACCGTCTTAGACCTGAGACCTAGACAGCCTTAGACCTGAGAGCTAGACAGTCTTAGACCTGAGACCTAGACAGTCTTAGACCTGAGACCTCTACAGTCTTAGACCTGAGACCTAGACAGTCTTAGACCTGAGACCTAGATGGCCTTAGACCTGAGATCTAGACAGTCTTAGACCCGAGACCTAGACAGTCTTAGACCTGAGACCTAGACAGCCTTAGACCTGAGAGCTAGACAGTCTTAGACCTGAGACCTAGACAGTCTTAGACCCGAGACCGAGACAGTCTTACACCTGAGACCTAGACAGTCTTAGACCTGAGACTGAGACAGTCTTACACCTGAGACCTAGACAGTCTTAGACCTGAGACCTAGACAGTCTTAGACCTGAGACCTAGACGGTCTTAGACCTGAGACCTAGACAGCCTTAGACCTGAGACCTAGACAGTCTTAGACCTGAGACCTAGACGGCCTTAGACCTGAGACCTAGACGGCCTTAGACCCGAGACCTAGACCGTCTTAGACCTGAGACCTAGACAGCCTTAGACCTGAGACCTAGACGGCCTTAGACCCGAGACCTAGACCGTCTTAGACCTGAGACCTAGACAGCCTTAGACCTGAGAGCTAGACAGTCTTAGACCTGAGACCTAGACAGTCTTAGACCTGAGACCTCTACAGTCTTAGACCTGAGACCTAGACAGTCTTAGACCTGAGACCTAGGTGGCCTTAGACCTGAGATCTAGACAGTCTTAGACCCGAGACCTAGACAGTCTTAGACCTGAGACCTAGACAGCCTTAGACCTGAGAGCTAGACTCTAGACCTGAGACCTAGACAGTCTTAGACCCGAGACAGACAGTCTTACACCTGAGACCTAGACAGTCTTAGACCCGAGACCGAGACAGTCTTACACCTGAGACCTAGACAGTCTTAGACCTGAGACCTAGACAGTCTTAGACCTGAGACCTAGACGGCCTTAGACCTGAGAGCTAGACGGTCTTAGACCTGAGACCAAGATGGTCTTAGACCTGAGAACAAGACAGTCTTACACTTGAAACCTAGACGGTCTTAGACCTGAGACCAAGACAGTCTTAGACCTAACACCAAGACGGTCTTAGACCCGAGACCTGGACAGTCTTAGACCCGAGACCGAGACAGTCTTACACCTGAGACCTAGACAGTCTTAGACCTGAGACCTAGACGGTCTTAGACCTGAGACCTAGACATTCTTAGACCTGAGACCTAGACAGCCTTAGACCTGAGACCAAGATGGTCTTAGACCTGAGAACAAGACAGTCTTACACTTGAGACCTAGACGGTCTTAGACCTGAGACCAAGACAGTCTTAGACCTAAGACCAAGACGGTCTTAGACCCGAGACCTAGACAGTCTTAGACCTGATATTCCCTGGTAGTCGGGAGCCCCTCTTAACCTGAATCAATCAACAGAAGACTGTAATTGATCGTTTTTCAGTACATCTTTCAGCAGTGACGTCACCACACGTCCAACCTCAGAGAAACGTCTGGAAAATTAAACTTTTACATATTAAAAAAAACCCAGTTTTCCATTGTTGTTTTTTCTCTGTGCACTTTGAAATTTCGGTGATTCGTTTTACACATAATAAAAACTAAAATGATCTGGAGCAAAGGTAAACAATTTCTTTGCTTCATGCTTTGAGAAATGGTCAGTAGAAGTGTAAAGTCAAGGCAGCGGATTAAATCTGTAAAATAAGTAAAAAATGAACAGGCTTTATCAATGGGAGTGTTCTGGAAGTCCCTCGGACCATCTGCTGTTCCAGTCCTAAACGGTCCAGTTGTAGCCTTGCTCTGCTTAGAAATCCACAAAGTACTTACCTGGAGCCTCAGGGAGGACTGCCTGACCCGTCAGTTCTGGAAACGATGTCTTTCTGCCAGTGCACTCAGTAAAAAGACTGCATGGATCATCACAAGGCTGTATGAAAATGAGCTGGATATGCAGACTGGACCAGCTCTCACTCCCTTCCTGTCTCCTCCTCTGCTTTAAATGTAATCAGCACTCCTTTGATTACAAATGAAGCTTTGCTGGTTTACTGGATTTAATGTATTGTTACACACGAAGCAGTCAGTCAGGTATACAGTCAGTTACTATTGTCAATAATATTAATATTTTCTTATTAAAAAAAAGGGTAGTGGTAATAAAAACAGAAAATAAATTATTTAGGAAGCTGACAGCAACAGACACACAGTAAAGATCTCAAAGGTCTCTTCTTTACAGGTCATTCAGACATTTTAATGTCATGTCCTCAACCTTGCCTCTTACTTTAACCGGATTTAAAAGCTGATCGCTGTTTTTTTTTTTGAATGGATTCATCTCCATCAGCAAACAAATGAAAAAGTGAGCGCAGATTTAATAAAGACAATAATAACACATTTTCATAAAACTGTGTGATGCACTTTGCACATAGCATCGATCTGTGGCTCAAAGGTAAGCTTGCTGTCGATAGGAGAAATGGGAATACAGTGATCCCTCGCCAATTCGCGGTTTAAGTTCCACGGTTTAGTTATTCAGAAATATATAATATAATTTTAAAAAATTTAAAAAATCGTGGAAACATCACAGGATGTTGTGGCGTTCTCCCACAGCGAAGAAATGCTGTGAGCCAGCCTGGCCCCTTTAAGAAGGTGGCCTTATGGGTAATGGTGTGGCATTATGAGTAATGTAGTGTGTGTGTCGTGGGACGGCAGAATGAAAACAGGGTTAGATGAAAAGTGTAGTGAGCATCAACAGCAGCCCAGCGTGTATAGATTTACATTCTCTGTTAACCGACAGGAGCCCAACAATACAACCTGTGTGATGTTACAAGTTCCTGCAGTGACAGAATAAAGTTCCTGTTCCATGCAGAGAAAACCGGACTGTTTCTTTTGTTGTTGTTAGCGTGTTAGCCGCTAACCACGAGCCAAAAATAGCACAATACCAGCAGTTTCTTTACTACGGTTCAGAGACCAGAGGCTGTGAAGGAAACAGAAAGACCACAGTTGAGCCTTTGTCTTGTTTCGCTGCAGTGCCTCGCTACTTTTTTGCGGTTTTAAACAAATTTAAAACACATTATTGAAGCTCGGGGGGGCTCCGGCTCCAGTTCGTGGACTTTGAATTTTCGCGGGGTCCCCATGAACCGCATGAGACCTAGATGGCCAGCTATGTTCCTGTCAGTTTAGTGAGGAGCAGATTCAATTCAATTCATTTCAAATTCAAAAATACTATATTAATCCCCCAAGGGGGAAATTCAAGTTTCAGTACACCAGGAAAAATCTGGTGTACTAGGGGAGCTGCAAGTGTCCAGCGCTCCTTTTCATGCCAGGTCCTGTGGTCCGAGTGTTAACTCCAGTTAACAGCCGTTAGCAGCCGTTAAAACAGTTAACAGCCGTTAGAACCAGTATATCTCCATAATGATGACCAGTGAGATATCTCCAGTTCAGAGGAGGAAACACCGATGAACCAGACCGTCTCCTCTGGGAAGACTGAGCTCCATTCAATCCGGCGAGCGACGGAGCCGACCGTCCCAGAGCCCGGTTCATCATGCGGACCGGACCAGGCCGTTGTCGTCTCCCCCGGCGGTGCTGGGCCCCACCAGGTCACCAGACGGCCCCTGACAGGTCAGCTGACCCATCTGGCATGTAGACAGCTGGACGGGGGCAGCATGCTGCCGCCACCGCTACGTCGGGGGCTCCCGTCCCGGCTCAGCCCGGATCCAGTGGCGGTGGTTGCCGCGGGTAGCAGTTCAGGACTACTTAGCTTAGCTTTCCCGAACCGGCCTCCAGCGACACCATCCATGTCCGCGGCGGCAGGTCTCCACCAGCCGCAAGAGGACCGATCCGTCCCCTGCAGACAGTATGTAGACATCCGACCGCTTATCACCACAAACCGGGGACAAAACTGGAGCGTCCAGCGTAGCAGAGAAGGGATCACTGTACTGCCAAAATGGTATCCAGTAGGTCAGTGGTGTGCAAACTGTGGTACGTGTACCACTGGTGGTACGCGAGCTCTCTCTGGTGGTACGCGGGGAAACGTCAGGACTTTCCACAGAGAAAGACGCATGTCTGCAAAGCCACAGATGACTGAGTCCTGACACATCATATTCCCTGGTAGTTGGGAGGCCAAAATATTTCTAATTACTGACAACTTCAGCTAATTGATTATCAATAACAATATGGCAGATGACTGCAGGATTCTCATGGCTGGGACTGTCACGGTTCACCAAAGACATGACAACTGAGTCATCAGCAGACCTGATGATGTGATGCAGGTGAGCATTCAGATATAAAACCAATAAAAGTGGTGATAAAACACAGTCCAGGGGTGATCTGCTGGATCACTAAAAGAAAAAGAAAATTCAGTTAAACACCAGAGAAGAAATATGGGGCAACCTCTTCAGGTGAAATGGATCAAAAATAAAATAAAAATAAACTTTGAAAAGCTGATGATTTTTTTTATTAGGAGGTAATGTTTTCGGCGGCATTTATCTGTCTGTTTGTGTACAAGATAATTAAAAAAGTTATGGATGGATTTTGATGAAACTTTTAGGAGTTGTCAGAAATGTGAAAAGGAAGAACTGATTTCATTTTGGGTGTGATCTGGAAGAAATTCTGGGTTCTGGGTCACTTTGAAATTTTCGATAACATTGCGGTCAATGGGGCCGAAAATTTTGTTTCTTAATATCTCCGTTAATTATTGCCCAAAACTCATGAAATTTGACTCAGGGATCAACAATGGGAACCTCTATCAAATTTAAAAGGCTGATCCGGATCTGATCCAGAATGCGGATTTTATTGCAATCTGTAAATTGCTATAAGGGAGAACTATTGTGCTTGGCGGAGGTCTGCGCTCTCCGAGTGCTTTTCTAGTTTACATATGTCACGGTCCACTAATCTCAAGCCCTGCTCCCTTATTATTTGCTTATGGGCATCTAAGGAGTGGCTGCTATTAAAATTATTGTCTGTTGTAGTCTCTAAAAGACTAAAGATTCTTAGTAAGATCAACGAATAACCTTAAATAACAAGACTTGGCCGGATTTTCAGTAAATTTATTCTCAATTTGCATGCTTCAGATCTGTAGAAAGAATCATGCAGGACTTTATACTGGCCTTTTTGATGCAAAACCATGCTTACTCCAATTAGCTTGAAAAAGATAATCAAAATTAATTCACTGATAATGGCTTATCTACATCACCAGAAACTGGTTCTGACAGCTCCTCCAACTAAAACAGCCTTTTCTGTAATTACCTCATCAGGAAAGACATGCTGGTCGGTGCTGGTTTTACGTCGTCAGTGCTCATGATGGCACACTAGTGATTAAAGTACATAAATGTTGTTTTGACTTGTTCCTTTTTCTGGAAGTAGTTGTGTCTGCAAAACAAAAAACAAATGCAACACATTACTGCCACCCAGCAGATAAAAATAACACCTTTTTGTGATCGGTAGCCTATATTCAAAAAAAAGTTGGGATGCTGCATAAAACAAGAAAAACAGAATGCAATGATTTGCAAAAGTTGGAACAGGGTTTATTTTTAATGCAATGGGCCTGAAGATCATGTGCATCCAGTGTTGACCTTTGACCTTGTCCCATGCACAGATCCAGCTGATTTTCTGAATCTTATGTACTGTAGATAGTGGGATCTCCCATTCCCTGTCAGGATTTTTGAGTTTGTTGATGGAGGACCCAAACACAGGAGTAAAAAAAATGGTTTTTATTTGCCGAAACCAAAAGTCCGAACTAAACTGAAAATCCACAAAGGTATCCAGGTAGATATCAAACAGAGAAACACACAGGAAAACAAGTAGACGAACCAGCAAACAGAAAGGGAGTAACGAGACTTAAATACACAGAGGGACAAACAAGAGGCAGGTGCAAACAATCAGGATGACAAAGGAAGAAAAGCTGAATACAACGAAGACAAGACAGACCTTCAAAGTAAAACAGGAAACAGGGTAGACTAGAGACAGGGGGTGACGCCAACTTGACACAATAGAAAACAAAGGAGAAAAACCCAAGAATGTCTGTCATGGCCGACCCAGACCATGACATTCAGAACAACTACAGCAGTACAAAGGGAATATACTATCTAGTGAAAGACTCCTGTATGGGCAGTGAAGAAGGGCTTTCTTTAAAACATGTATACAGTAGCATAGCACAGAAGAAGAGGTCTAAAAAGTTAGCTCCAGACTTGGGGGGTCTCTCATAACATCTACAATAGATCAGCGTAAATGTAATGATGGTGACAAGGATACATTTAGGAGGATAATGTTCTACCCCATTGTGGACACCATACTTGGAGAGTTAGATAGGCGTTCCTTCAAAGATAACTGTGACCTAATGAGAGAAATACATGCTCTGAACCCAAAAAGCACAAGTTTCCTTCAAGGGGAAGCAGTCTTTCGCTTAGGAGAAATCTATGAAAGTGATTCTGAGGATCTCAGTCATGAACTCCACCAAGCAAGGAGGCTTTTGCAAAGGAAACAGCAAAGTGGAATGCAGAAGCTGACAAGTGTGGACACGCCACTGACTGTAGGATTTACTGGACGGGTATGAAGACCAGATACATGTTTGTGTTACATCATGATCTAACCAGTTTAGTATTCAGATCAATGTGATGTTGGAGCCTCACTGGACAGGAGACTGTTGTTGCTGAGACTGTTGTAGCGTGTTGAATAAAAGCCTGAATCATGTTGCTCCCTATATGGACAACACATTTAGCAATGCCCTTTAAAACTTTCCTCCACGGCTGGAAGATAGCACAGGTCATGATCTGAACCGGTGAGAATGGCGGGGAGGATGGCAGCTGGTAGCGCACCACGTGTCATGGGCTGCTTTAAATATTCATCAAGGTTTTGCAAAGTGTTTTGACTGGCCATTAGCGATACATTTGTTTTGTGACTGTAAAATAGATGCTAATTTCACATGTTTCTCCGACTGATGTTCTGGCCTCGCCTGCATCTCCTCCTGCTGCCTCCTAATTAGTGACAGTGTTACCTGAATCCTTAGATCTGTGGTTTTCTACCTGTCGCTGGACTTCCTCCCACTGACTCGACTGACGTCTTAACGAATGTTGATCAGTGCAGCCGCTCTGTCCTTTCTCTGCTAAACTCTTCTTTTTTCCCTGATGTATCGTTCTAAGGTCTTTGTTTGAAGTCACTGTTGGGCCACCGGCCATGAGTTACAGAGGCCGCATGGTTTGTGAGACAAAGGACCACTGGAATGACTGCAACTCCCAACATGCTTTGCAATGTTTATTGTTTTACGTTTTAAGGTGATCTCTGGCCTGCTCCAGCAAGGTAAATAGCCAAAGGCCTGCACTTCCCTGGCGACCTGTCTGCAGATCCCTCTGGTTGTCCGACGACAATCACATGCCTTGTCCAATCATGACGCGCCGCACGGAGTGAGCCGCGACGTACGAAAGAAACGACGCGTAGGAATCACCCGTGCATCTCGGACGCGTGACCGGCCTCAGACGGACCAGGAAGGAAGCTAGCCTGGCTGCCGTTGCTGCGCAACGCCGCATCTCTACGTTAACCACAAAGAGAGAAAGAGAGGAGGAGAATTGCTCCTGGATACAAGCAGAGCGTACATTTAAACCTGCCCGATACTACTGATCCTGGTTCATCAATCCAGTTCCACGGACTTCACAACGCCATCGATCGTTCCGGACCGATCCATGTAAGAGGCTTTTGTGTCTGGGCAGACCTTAGTTTTGTTTTGTTTACCAATTCCAGTTTCTCGTGTGTCACATATGCTTAGAACCGGACCATCGGTCCCGCCATAACTGAATTTCATTCATGTTTTTTTTTTTAATTGCAAAGAGCAACTCCACTCTCTGTTTCTCAGTCCAAAATCAGAGCAGCTTGGTGAAGTGGCTTCACCAAGCTGTATCTGTGAAAAAACAACAGAGTTGCTGTTGCTAATCCCTAAGAACATTCTAGCTTGATTTTACTCTCCCTCTTTCTCCTTACTAACAATCTTCGTGACGAGGTTACACGAGACCTCATCTGCCATCTTGTAGCACCCTATCATGTGAGTCAGCGGCCATCTTGGTGGGGGACGAGCACAACCCGTGATCTCGTCCGCCATCTTGGTAAGAGACAAGTGACCACGTGATCTCGGAATCCTCCTCACAGTATTAAGTCATCTTAGTTTATCTCTCACACACACACAGTCCTCAGCATACATGTATATAAGTTAACACTCTTTTCCAACTAATGTTTTATCTGCTTATGTTAGTTTAGTCGTCTTTTAGTTAGTAGATATCAGGATCTTCATTCAAGTCTTTGTTCATCTAAATACTTGTGTTAATAAATTCTGATATTCTAATGAGAGAAGATGTTTGCGGTTATTTTACACAGTTTTGTAACATTTGCTGGTTGAAGAGGTCTGTGCTCGGACTCACACCTTCTCTGTTGCTCTATAGCGCCACACCTGGTCACAGGATGGCAGGCATAAACCTACAGCCACTTTGAGACTGATTGTGCCTGTTTAGTCCTTTTTCCTGATTTATCAGGTGGTGCCCCATTTCAATTTATTAACTTTGTTAATACACTTCTGGTTATTAGCAGCTGTCCCTCAAGACAGTTGGTAATAACTCCCTTATATGACTAAACAAGCACGTTATACGCCTTATTGCACAACATTACTTTCTGCTGGCCACAAGGACAAACCCGAAGTATCTTATCCTTTACAGAGCCTCTGTTCTGTCGAAGTCTAGCCCTGGAGGATCATGCCGTGTCCCCATCCTTCACCAAGTCACTCATCCAGTGCATCGTCATGTCCGCTCCAATATCTGTTGCCATGTCATACACCTGGGAGTCATCTTCCACTCCTGCTCTGACTCTTGGGGTATTTTCCAGTTAAACTTGTATCTTGTTTTGGTTTTAGCGAGGCTTCCATGGGGTTTTTTGCCCATGGCAGCACCTTCAGGGTCTTTTCCCTCCTGCCAGCTGTCTTTTCTAGACGTCATGTGGAGCTTCCCTTGTTGTCAGCTGCCATATTCTCAGCAGTCACCATCTGGGCTCGCTCTAAGTTAGATAAACACAAGATCAGCTCTCAGTAAAGGACCCCGGCACCACCTGATCATGTAGCCTGAAGCAGCGATAACTGACATGTCTTTATGTATTTGGGGTCTTCAGGTGGGAACCACCGTTCAACAGTGTTTTGTTTACCAAAACCAAGACTGCAACACGACACTGCAAATACAGAAAATACATTTACACCACAGAGGTGACTGCTAATGCCAGGAGTGATAGGGTCCAACACCTGACACACGGTCCCATCCAGACTGAAATATGGAATGATGCTGAGATATCGACGAATCAGGTGCACTGAAGCAGGACGGCGGCCCTTGAGGACTGGACTTGGACACCACTGACCTAGATACTCGTGATCACTCCCCAACTGACATCACTGTTAAACTGAAAGGCCTCGCAGCAGTCGCCATGAAACGGAGCCTCCTCTTCCTCTTTTTTATTTTCCATGAAATGGTACAATATCTCAGTTTCAACATCTGATATGTTCTTTATGCTCTAGTGGGCATAAAATACACCTTCATGAGATCTGCAAATATTTGCATTCTGTTTTTATTTGCGTTTTACACAGCGTCCCAAATTTTTGGGAATCGGGGTTGTGTTAGTAAGGGATTGATCTATATGACACAGAGAGAAAGACTCTTCTAGAACCCTCCTTCTATTTCTGGGCCTTGATTCTGCTGGTTCACTGACTTACTCGTCTATTCTTTGCAGTATGTCCCACCAGTGACTAGAAGCTAATTTTATTCTGTGTCTTACTCTCATTCTGCTCTTTAAATGGGTCCAGTTTTATCCAGATTTATTGGATTTACCGCAGACAAAAGCAACCCTGAAGATGACTGGACAGTTCTCTGACATCTATGATTCTGGCAACAAAGACCGACTTAACAGTCATTAATGACTAAACATGTGTTATAACAACGATTCACAATCATGCAATTAACAAAATGTAACGTTTCTGTTTATAGCGAACATGAAAAACTGACGTCATTTTCTGCCAGGACACTGTTGCAAGAAGAGATGGGAAGTACCACAATGAGGCAACTGTTCTGGACCAGTCACATCAGAGCCAGTTCTGTGTCTGAGCCAATGACGTGTCGGCAGCTTTTACGATGTGATTCAAACCGGACCCGAAATAGATCTGACACAGACTCTTGTAATGCTACACATGCGGACGCTGGGCGGATATGTTAGCGCTCTGAGCTCAGCTGTGTAATCTGAGACGTGTCTGTCCTGGTCTACTCGCTCGTTTCTGCACAGCTGCTGAAGGCAGTGAAAGGTGAACATCTACGAGCTTTAATGATCCAAAACTGGGAAAATTCTGTGGTTCATTTAGAGACAAAACATCGACCCAAAGGTCAACAGCTGATTGCTGCCTGGCTACAGAACTACAGATTTATGTGACAAAAACAAAAAAGGAACGTAGTTTCCTGTGTTGAAACTCAAGCAAACTTTCAAAGAGCATTCCTTTGTTTGTGTGAGTCAATTATTGTGTGAGAATAAGCTTCGTCCACATCTGATAAGCATTACTGAGAATAAAGACTAACCATCAACCGCGTGCACCTGCGGTTCAGGCTGAGACCGAGTTTGAAATCAGAATAATTGATAGGGGTCGACATAAACAAATATTTTTGAACAGAAAACATCTGTTTTGTGACGCTTTCTGATTTCAGTTGTTTTGTCAGCGCAGTCCCAGATGGTCCAAGACTGAAGCACAGTTAGAAAATATACATCTGTGTCACATATTAAGAATAGAAACTCAGAAATAGGACGTCTCCTATGCATGTTAACATGGCCCTGAGACACAAACAGGATATGACCGGGAGCTGTCTTTAGATTTCTGATGTGCAGCAGGGTATCCCTGACCTCGCTGGCACGAGTTAGAAAACTGCAGTGAGCTCATAGGATTTAAATAGCGAGCAGGGCGGCTGCAGCAGAGGCGCTGGGGTATATAAAGGACTGTCGCCTGGACCCCCATGCTAAGAAGAGTCTCACTGAGGAAGCTAAAGGAGCCGTCTGAGATAAAGACACCAAAGGGACTGCTTTACAGCGCTGCCATGATGTCCCAGTTCGCAGCTTTGACCAGCCTGCTCGGCGACGACCCTTTTCTTGCCCAGGGGCAGCAGCTGTGGCCGCTGGGGCACAAAGCTCTGTCCTCTCTGCAGCAGGACTTCTTCAACCGCAGGGCCAAGCTGGCCGACAGCCTCCTGAGGGAGCTCCAGGACGAGTCCCCGCTGCTTAGACTCAGCAAGTTTCCCATCATTTCCTCCACACTGGCAAGGTACGCAAGTTAATGTGAGTCTCAGTGTTGGAGACGCCTGGTCAGACACCTGGTCAGGCACCTGATCAGACGCCTGGTCAGACGCCTGATCAAACACCTAGTCAGACACCTGGTCAGACACCTGATCAGAAGCCTGGTCAGGCACCTGGTCAGACAGCTGATCAGATACCTGGTCAGACACCTGGTCAGGCACCTGATCAGATGCCTGGTCAGATACCTGATCAGACGCGTGTCAGACACCTGATCAGACGCGTGTCAGACACCTGATCAGAAGCCTGGTCAGGCACCTGGTCAGACACCTGGTCAGACAGCTGATCAGATACCTGATCAGACGCCTGGTCAGACACCTGATCAGACGCGTGTCAGACACCTGATCAGACGCGTGTCAGACACCTGATCAGACGCCTGGTCAGACACCTGGTCAGATACCTGATCAGACATGTGGTCAGACACCTGGTCAGATACCGATTAGACACCAGAACAGGCACCTGGTCAGACACCTGATCAGACACCTGGTCAGATACCTGGTCAGGCACTTGGTCAGACACCTGGTCAGATACCTGATCAGACGCCTGGTCAGGCACCTGATCAGATGCTTGGTCAGGCACCTGGTCAGACAGCTGATCAGATACCTGGTCAGACACCTAGTCAGACACCTGGTCAGACACCTGGTCAGACACCTGATCAGACGCGAGTCAGACACCTGATCAGACGCGTGTCAGACACCTGATCAGACGCCTGGTCAGACACCTGGTCAGGCACCTGATCAGACGCCTGGTCAGACACCTGATCAGGCACCTGGTCAGACACCTGGTCAGATACCTGATCAGACACGTGGTCAGACACCTGGTCAGATACCAATCAGACACCAGAACAGGCACCTGGTCAGACACCTGATAAGACACCTGGTCAGACACCTGGTCAGACGCCTGGTCAGGCACCTGGTCAGACACCTGATCAGACACCTGATCAGGCACCTGGTCAGACACCTGGTCAGATACCTGATCAGACACGTGGTCAGACACCTGGTCAGATACCGATCAGACACCAGAACAGACACCTGGTCAGACGCCTGGTCAGGCACCTGGTCAGACACCTGATCAGGCACCTGGTCAGGCACCTGGTCAGACACCTGATCAGACACTTGGTCAGACGCCTGCTCAGACACGTGGTCAGGCACATTTGATCAGACACTTATTCAGGCACCTGATCAGACACCTGATCAGACACCTGACCAGGTGTTCAGACCTTTAGGTGGTTTGTCCTGATTCTAATGATCAAACGGGTCTGGACGTGATTCTGACCCATATTTCTGATTCTTTCAGGATGAGTGATGGCGAAGAGCAGAAGAGAGAGACAACCAACACAGAGGTGCAGAAGGACCTCCAGACCACTAACAACAACGGTGACCTCCTGGTGACCCTAGACGCTCGCGGTTACTCCCCAAATGACATCACTGTTAAACTGGAAGGGCGGAGCCTCGCGGTGGTCGCCATGAAGCAGGCCGGAGCGGAGGAGAGCCAGTCCTGCTCCTCCGCCTCCTCTGCTGCCTACCTGTCCTCCTCAGCATCGTCTCAGATGGGTTTCGTGCAGAAGATCGACCTGCCCCCTCACCTGGACCTGTCTGGCCTCTCCTGTTCCCTGATGGATAATGGACAGCTTCGAATCCACGCCCCCGTGGCCAAGCAGCCAATCAGCGAGGAGCGCCAGGTGCCCATACGGTTCAGAACATCTCTGGAGTTCCCCATCAAAAAGGACGACACAGAAGAAGAGCACAAAGACTGATCCATGCGACACACTGAACCTGCTGTCTTACTAAAGCAATCAATATGTTTCCATGGAGACACACACCCATATACACACTCAGACAAAACCACTCAAAGACTATAATGAGTTCAGTTTACAGGATGCAGAATTTATTTTGTAATATTTGAAATATGTATAGTGTTAATGTAAAGCCTAAATTTAAAAAGTATTTGATAAATAAAGAGACGTTTGTTAAGAGCCTCTGTGACCACATGATGGCGCCAACAACCAGAGTGTGAAAGAAGAGCGAGCGGGGGCTCGGCTGGGTGGTGGTGGTGGTGGGGGGGGGCAGAGCCCCGTACTAATTGCTAACATCACCTCGACCTCCCCTCAGGTGACCGAATTAGTACCTTTAAAAGGTTCCAGTGACATTTTGTTTCCTGAGGAAAAATGTATTTGCTGGCGCGTCGGAGCAGGTGACAAACAAAATTAGACAGATTAATGTTTTATGAGTCCTGCCCCGAAGGGGTCGCGACAGAGGAGGAGGAGGGGGTGGTGGAGGGAAGCAGACGGAAGGACTATTTCACTCAAGTTCCCCAAAAACATGCTCATGCTCCGATTTACCCCTGATGGCAATTAGCCACTAGCTTTTATTCTGATGCAGCTCCAGACGTCTCAGTGGAGCGTAACTGCAGTTAGGATGCAGCTATAAATATACAGATGAACTGGATCAAACTAGATTACACAGTATTACTCAAAAAAGTGCTGTTAACAGGTTTGATAGGGCTGTAAATCTTTGGTCAGATACTTATAGAAACTGGAACAACGTTTCTTCTTCCATCATTTCTTTTTTAGGATCACAAACATCACTCCATCTATCTTTACTGTCTGTTCATAGAAATGTCCATTCAGGTCAGACCGATTCAGTTCAATAATACTTCATAAAAAAAAAACCCTGGGCCAGGAAGAACAGGCGTGGCGGAGCAACCCATCTGAGATTACCACCTCCTAATCTGAATAAATTAAACTGACAGGGCATCGGCTTTTGTTTCCAAGACTTTCTTGTATCTCAGATTCAATATCAGACACATTTTTTGACACAATATGACAAAGTGGAAAAAAGCGATTTACCCTTTGCAACCTGAGAAATCAAAAACTGAAAATTCCCATTTAGAAAAGTGCTGTGATCTGAATTGATCCCAGTCTGTCAGTCCTGCTGCTTCGCTGGTCCTTGTTGTGTCTACAACGTGACAGCGAGCTGCCTCTGGCACTCTGGGTTTATTGGACAGAGATTAGAAGGGCACAGGACTGAACAAGCATCAAGCCATCAAGTCTCTGTTGGGATAAAACTGCAGCGAGGCAGAGGTCAAGGGAAGATGGGAAACCATTAGCTGTGAGCGATCCCAGGACGGGCCGAGGATCCAGAGGTGATGGACCATCATGGTTCCTCAACAAACACACCTGTCATCTATCCATCTATCCATCTATCCATCAATTCATCATCCGTCCATCCATCATCCATCCATCCATTCATCAATCCATCATCAATCCATTCATCATCTATCATCCATCCATCCATCATCTATCCATCCATCCATTCATCCATCCATCCATTCATCCATCCATTCATCAATTCATCATCCATCCATCCATCATCCATCCATCCATCTATCCATCCATCCATCCATCCATCCATCTAACCATCCATCAATCCATTCATCAATCCATCATCCATCCATCCATCATCTATCATCCATCCATTCATCATCTATCCACCATCCATCCATCTATCATCCATCCATTCATCATCTATCCACCATCCATCCATCTATCATCCATCCATCCATTCATCAATCCATCATCCATCCATTTATCATCCATCCATCCATCCATCCATCCATCAATCATCCATCCATCATTCCATCCATCAATCCATCCATCCATCCAGTCATCAATCCATCATCCATCCATTTATCATCCATCCATCCATCCATCCATCAATCCATTCATCAATCCATCATCCATCCATCCATCATCTATCATCCATCCATTCATCATCTATCCACCATCCATCCATCTATCATCCATCCATCCATCCATCCATTCATCAATCCATCATCATCCATCCATTTATCATCTATCATCCTTCCATTCATCATCTATCCATCCATCAATCATTCATCAATCCATCATCCATCCATCCATCATCTATCATCCATCCATCCATCATCTATCCATCCATCCATCCATCCATACATCCATCCATCATCTATCCATCATCCATCTATCCATCATCCATCCATCTATCATCCATCCATCCATCCATCCATCATCTATCCATCATCCATCATCTGTCCATCTATCATCCATCATCCATCCATCTATCATCCATCCATTCATCATCTATCCATCCATTCATCCATCCATCCATCCATCCATCCATCCATGTATCATCCATCCATTCATCCATCCATCCATCCATCCATCCATCTGTCATCCATCACCCACCCATCTATCATCCATCCATTCATCCATCCATCCATCCATCCATACATACATACATACATCATCTATCCATCATCTATCATCCATCCATCTTTTATCATCATCCATCCATCTATCATCCATCCATCCATACATCATATATCTATCATCAATCATCCATCCATCCATCATCCATCATCCATCCATCTATCATCCATCATCCATCATCCATCTATTATCCATTCATTCATCGATCCATCCATCCATCCATACATCCATCCATCTATCATCCATCACCCACCCATCTATCATCCATCCATTCATCATCCATCCATCCATCCATACATACATCATCTATCCATCATCCATCATCCATCCATCTATCATCCATCATCCATCCATCCATCATCCATCCATCCATACATCATCCATCCATCCATCCATCATCCATCCATCTATCATCCATCATCCATCCATCCATCCATACATCATCTATCCATCATCCATCATCCATCCATCTATCATCCATCATCCATCCATCCATCCATATCATCCATCCATCCATCCATCATCCATCCATCCATCCATCCATCCATCCATCCATCCATCCATCCATCCATCCATCCATCATCATCCATCCATCCATCCATCTATCCATCATCCATCCATTCATCCATCCATCCATCCATCCAACAACGCGTTGTAATAATGAAGTTTGGGGAAATAAATGAATGTGTTTCAGGTCCGTTCTCAGTCCATGACTTCCACCCCCACTGTGGTTCTGGTTCTGTTGTGCAAACTCTGCTGTTGTCCCTGATGAGAGGGGAAATAGGGTCAAGATCTTTTATTCTACTAATATCAAAGGAAACGGGTTCAACAGAGTGCTGGAATCTGAAGAAGCCTCTGTTACAGGGGAATATTACACACCTGGGAGGCGTGTCCTTACGGGAATACGCAACGGTGACGTGTTTTAATGTTGTGCTGTCCAATCAGAGTCAAAATATCTACGCTACAATCAGTACATCTAGCAGAGGGAAAGTTCATTTATTATTTTAGATAGATAGATAGATAGATAGATAGATAGATAGATAGATAGATAGATAGATAGATAGATAGATAGATAGATAGATAGATAGATAGATAGATAGATAGATAGATAGATAGATAGATGTACTTTATTGATCCCAAACTGGGAAATTGTTGTGTAGCAGCAGCAAGACATGAAAAAACACAATATTTAATAGCAATACGTGTGTCAATAGCAATGCTTTAGATGTGAAACTCTAAAGACTACCCAGAACTCTTCCTACTCTCTGGACCCGGTTTGAGCCAGTTTTCTGCAGAGTCTTTGCAGGAAGATAAGTACCAAACATCCATTCATGAAGGCAACATCCTTGTGTTTGAAAGCAACACTCCCATGCAGCTTGTTTTATCCACTCTGAACAAAAGCATAAAACAGATCAAATAAATTTTCTAAAACAGGACAATGATCTGTTGTTCTGTCTCCTCTCAGGTCTTTATTTTCTGATTTGTCCATTGTCCACCCAGAATAAACCGTTTTCACATGTTCCACAGGGCTCTGTTGAGTGTAGGCGTACGTGACTGTGACTGTACCCGATGGTATGAATGTGTGTCAGATCTCGTATTTCTAAAACTGTAGCCAATCAAATGTGCTCACGCAGATGGAGCGTCACAGAGTGAAGGCATTTCACTGCCAACAGGGTAATACAGGTGTGTATGTGTGTGTGCATATGTGCGTGTTAAGAGGGATTCAAGGCTTGCAGATGACGGCGTATCCCTGGACGTAGCCACACATTGCACAGTTAGGGGAAATGATTGCACATTTTCCTGGCTGGCAGTTATGAAGTCATAATGATGATGGATTCTTTGGTCCAGTGAGATGACAAACGTTGTTTCTCCTGGAGACGGGAGGACTTTAGTCTGGCAGTCACTCCACGATAAACAATCAAGAGTCTCATCTCAGTAATCTGAGTTGTTTATCTGCATTAACCTGTGGTGTTTTGGTTTATTTCATAAAATGAAGATGTGAGTATGATAAAACGAAGCGTGACAATATATGAGACCAGGGGCTTGTTCATTGTTCTTTTTAATCATATTACAAGGATTATTCATTTAATTGTACAATTCAGTTTTGTTTGCATCCTAATTTTGTGCCTGATACAAAAATACATCCATATAATTTTCCACAAAGAATGATGGAAATGAAATGGGGAATTCTGGAGATATTCTTAATTGATGGCTGGTGACCGGCAAGTCCCACCAGAACTGAACCAAGAATTCAGTTCCTGCATATCAGGCCCTTAACAGCCAAGTCCCTTGTTATCTAACAGACCTGATAACTCCTGATCTCTGCATTGACCTCCACCTGTCTATATAGACGTCGTCCCAGCGTTGACCTCCACCTGTCTATATAGACGTCATCCCAGCGTTGACCTCCACCTGTCTATATAGACGTCATCCCAGCGTTTACCTCCACCTGTCTATATAGACGTCATCCCAGCGTTGACCTCCACCTGTCTATATAGACGTCATCCCAGCGTTGACCTCCACCTGTCTATATAGACGTCATCCCAGCGTTGACCTCCACCTGTCATATAGACGTCATCCCAGCGTTGACCTCCACCTGTCTATATAGACGTCATCCCAGCGTTGACCTCCACCTGTCTATATAGACGTCATCCCAGCGTTGACCTCCACCTGTCTATATAGACGTCATCCCAGCGTTGACCTCCACCTGTCTATATAGACGTCATCCCAGCGTTGACCTCCACCTGTCTATATAGATGTCATCCCAGCGTTGACCTCCACCTGTCTATATAGACGTCATCCCAGCGTTGACCTCCACCTGTCTATATAGACGTCATCCCAGCGTTGACCTCCACCTGTCTATATAGACGTCATCCCAGCGTTGACCTCCACCTGTCTATATAGACGTCATCCCAGCGTTGACCTCCACCTGTCTATATAGACGTCATCCCAGCGTTTGACCTCCCACCTGTCTATATAGACGTCATCCCAATCCCCAGCGTTGACCTTGACCTCCACCTGTCTATATAGACGTCATCCCAGCGTTGACCTCCACCTGTCTATATAGACGTCATCCCAGCGTTGACCTCCACCTGTCTATATAGACGTCATCCCAGCGTTGACCTCCACCTGTCTATATAGACGTCATCCCAGCGTTGACCTCCACCTGTCTATATAGACGTCATCCCAGCGTTGACCTCCACCTGTCTATATAGACGTCATCCCAGCGTTGACCTCCACCTGTCTATATAGACATCATCCCAGCGTTGACCTCCACCTGTCTATATAGACGTCATCCCAGCGTTGACCTCCACCTGTCTATATAGACGTCATCCCAGCGTTGACCTCCACCTGTCTATATAGATCATCCCAGCGTTGACCTCCACCTGTCTATATAGACGTCATCCCAGCGTTGACCTCCACCTGTCTATATAGACGTCATCCCAGCGTTGACCTCCACCTGTCTATATAGACGTCATCCCAGCGTTGACCTCCACCTGTCTATATAGATGTCATCCCAGCGTTGACCTCCACCTGTCTATATAGACGTCATCCCAGCGTTGACCTCCACCTGTCTATATAGACGTCATCCCAGCGTTGACCTCCACCTGTCTATATAGACGTCATCCCAGCGTTGACCTCCACCTGTCTATATAGACGTCATCCCAGCGTTGACCTCCACCTGTCTATATAGACGTCATCCCAGCGTTGACCTCCACCTGTCTATATAGATGTCATCCCAGCGTTGACCTCCACCTGTCTATATAGACGTCATCCCAGCGTTGACCTCCACCTGTCTATATATAGACGTCATCCCAGCGTTGACCTCCACCTGTCTATATAGACGTCATCCCAGCGTTGACCTCCACCTGTCTATATAGACGTCATCCCAGCGTTGACCTCCACCGTCTATATAGACGTCATCCCAGCGTTGACCTCCACCTGTCTATATAGACGTCATCCCAGCGTTGACCTCCACCTGTCTATATAGACGTCATCCCAGCGTTGACCTCCACCTGTCTATATAGACGTCATCCCATCCCAGCGTTGACCTCCACCTGTCTATATAGACTCATCCCACGATCTGCTTAGACGGTGTTGCAAACTTTACACCTTTCTTCTCAAAAGTTGGCCAAACGGTGTTGTTTAGAATACACACCCACAGGGCATTTATTCAGTCCAACGCTACACACACCTGACAGTCATGGAAATGGCAGCAATGCATTCAAACACAAAAATATTTATTAGAAACAATACAAATGATCGGTTGTCTGTGATTTCCCAGACAGCTGTTTCATGACACTCATGCAACTTCACTCATAGCGATATGATGACAACTTGCTACAGAGGATGTCTTTCCCAAGGAGTGATGGCCTGCAACTCTTTGAGAATAAACTTGGTACAAACACACAGAGGGATCATAACATAGATTTGCAACACATATTTTGTTGCTCTTTAATGGTGTAATATAGCCTAAAGGAGGATGAATAATTCACAACAGCAGTGGTTTAAGGAACGGCAACAGATGCATCCTGCAGGCTTAATTTTGTCTGTCTCTCTGTAGGTATCACAGTAACACGAGGAGGCCATCATTCCAACTTTAACATCTGAGTATTTGCTGCTCCACTGTGAATGGCCAACATCTGATTGATGGCTTAAATAAAAATGAGATCTGGTTTCTGACCTAGAGCAGGGACCTTCTGAGCTGTTCATTGTGGACCAACACCAGCCCCATAAACACTACTTAATTTAAGAGGCTCTGTCAGAAAAACAGGGCACTATCTGATTATCTCTGGACCTACCATGTTGGAAGGAGATACACTGTTGTCAGATATTTTAAGTCATTTGGAGAAGGCTGTTTCCAAAAAGTGATGACATAGTAGCAAATTATTTATGAAAGATGACAAATTTTGCATTACCATGCAAGTATTTTTTTCACATTTGTATTAAAAAACTAAACAAGTCTTATGGCTGCAAACACAGTGCTGGGAATATGTGAGTTAGCTCTATACAACAAGAACTAATTCATTTTTCTAATATTGCAGATGACAGTTTCGCTGCTTCTTGTAGTTTATCCTAGAAGTGCAAAAAGTTGGAATTTCCCTTCTGGGATAAATAACGTACTTTTCATTTCATTTCAAAAGGCAGAAGGTTGTTAATCCAATGATAGTATTAGCATTTATTACAAGAAACAGGCCTTTCTGTGTTGCACAAACACAACTGCAGCTTTTTCTACTGGTGCATGTCAGAGTCCATTAAGCTGTTCACCGTGTACTGAGGACTCACAAGTCCTAACACGTTTGAGTTTCTAGAACCCAAGATGAGGCCACAGTGGTGATCATATTTTCACTAGTTTTGTCTGCATGTCTTGTTGTTGCTCCTTTAACTTCTTCCCTGCCTCCTCTCTCAAAGAGGCCAACCGGTGTGTGCAGGACGATCGATGTTTGAAATGAGCTTTATTGATCAAAGGAAGGACTTCCAAAATCCTGGAGGTCTCTTGTTTGTCTCTTTACACTTGTCTCATTTCTCTGTTTGTTCTCTTTTTTTGTTTTACTTAGAGCCACTTTCCTACTTCTCAATACATCTTTCTCATCCATCGATCCATCAATCCATCCATCCATCATCTTCCTCTTAATCAGTAGTCAGGTCATGGGGGCAGCAGCTTCAGCAGAGGTCCAGACCTCCCTCCCTCCATCTGCCTCCACCAGCTCCTCTGAGAACATCAAGGAGCTCCAGACCAGCTGAGAGATATCATCTCTCCAGTGTGTCCTGGTCTGTCTCCTGGTCTTCTCCCAGTTGGACATGTCTGAAACTCCTCTCCAGGGAGGCGTCCAGGAGTCATCCTGACCAGATGAACCTCCTCAACTGGCTCCTCTCCATGTGGAGGAGCAGCAGCTCTACTCTGAGTCTCTCCTGATGACTGAACTTCTCCTCCTATCTCTAAGGGAGAGTCCAGCCTCCCTGGAGGAAACTCATTTCAGCTGCTGGTACCAGTGATCTCCTTCTTTCAGTCTCTACCTACAGTTCATGACCACAGGTGAGGGTTGGAACAAAGATCTACCAGGAAACAGTCTCAGCTCTCTCTTCACCACAACAGACCGGTTTAGAGTCACCACCACAGCAGACGTTGCACCAATCCATCTGGAGATCTCCTGCTCCTTTCTCCATCACTGGTGAACTAGACCCAGAGATACTGAAACTCCTCCCACACCTGAGTTTTCTCCTCAGAGACCACCAAGGCTGCAGTCTGTTTGGCCTGTTGATACCTGACTGCTGATTCCAGAGTTCCACAAGCTAACCAAGCCAGGTAGGACTCCTTCTTTAGTCTGATGGTCTCTCTTACCTGAGGTGTCCAACACCGAGTTCAAGAATTGTCTCTACAGCAGGAACCAATGACCTTACGGCCACAGGTCTGATCAGCTGCTTCAGTAATGGAGGTGTAGAACATGGCCCATTCAGACTCAATGTCCCTGACCTCCTTCAGGATGTGATTGAAGCTCTGATGGAGGTGTGAGTTGAAGATCTTTGTGACAGGTTCCTCTGCCAGACGTTCCCAGCAGACCCTCACTACATGTTTGGTCCCACCAGATCTGACCAGCATCCTCCCTCCATCTGATCCAACCCACCATCAGGTAGTGATCAGCTGACAGCTCAGCTCCTCTCTGAGGAGATCAGATGATACAACTATAAAGTCGATTATCGATCTACGGCCAAGAGTGTCCTGATGTCACGTACATTTATGGACTCTGATGTTCCAACATGGTGTTTGTTCTGGACAAACTGTGACGAGGACAGAAGTCCAACAACTAAACACCACTCTGGTTCAGATCAGAGAGGCCGTTCCTCCCCATCACCCCCTCCAGGTACCACTGTCACTGCCAACGTGAGCATTGAAGCCCCCCAGCAGGATAAAGGAGTTCCCATCAGGGGGACTTTCCAGCACCCCCACCAAGGACTCCAAGGAGGCTGGGTACTCTGGGGAGTAGTCTGGAGTAGCCTACTAGAGTCTATCCCATCTCTCTTCGGGTCTAAAGTCAGGGATCCCCTAACCCTAACCCTAACCCTACCCCCTAATCCTAACCCCCTTCCCCCTACCCCACTCCCTAACCCCAACCCTTCTTCCCTTCCCCGCCTTCCTTCCTTATTTCCCAACCCCTCACCCCTTCTACCTCCCACTCCCTTACCCCCTAAACCCCAACCCTGTCCTATTCCCCTCTTCCTCATCCCCTCACCCCCCTCCTAACCCTAACCCTAACCCCAATCCTCCCTTATCCCTTAACCCTAACCCCAACCCTTCCTTATCCCCTAACCCTAACCCTAACCCCAACCCTCCCTTATCCCCTAACCCTAACCTTAACCCTGACCCCAACCCTCCCTCATCCCCTAACCCTAACCCTAACCCCAACCCTCCCTTATCCCCTAACCTTAACCCTAACCCCTACCCTCCCTTATTCCCTAACCCTAACCCTAATTCCAACCCTCCCTTATCCCCTAACCCTAACCCCCTTCCCCTTCCCTCTACCTTACTCCCTAACCCTAACCTCCTTCCTCTTCCCCACCTTCCTTCTTTATCTCCTAACTCCCTACGCCTCCCACCTCCCGCTCCCTTATCCCTTAACCCCAATTTTGCCCTATTCCCCCCCTTCCTCATCGCCTTACCCCCCTCCTACCCCCTCTTTCCCTCCCTTATTCCCTCTCCCTAACCCTGCCCCCCCTTCTCTATCCTCCCCCCCTATACCTAATCCCAACCCCAAACCCAACCCATCGAACCCTCCCGAACCTTCCCCTACCACTGTCGCAGGCCCCTCTCCCTCAGGCCTCTGTGCGCGGTCCTGGGCTGAGGTGGTGGCGGTGGTGGGGGGGCCTGATGGAAGGAGCCAGCCCCAATTGCCTAGACGCAATCCCAGGCGCCAAGTTAAGGCTGAAATCAACCTGACCCCCTATAAAGAGCTACAGTGCCGGGGATTGCGTCTGGCAGGGTCCTCTGCCGGGCCCCTCCCCACTTCTGCCTCCTCCTCCTCCCCCCTTCAGATAACCATTCACCTTCCCTTCCTAAAGCTAATAACCACTCCAAGACTACACAGACTACACAGACTTACAGCAATGTTGCCTTGCCCTGTAGTAATACTATTTCTCCTTTTCCATTTCCAGACTCACCACAACGACAGCAAGGGGGGCCAGAACCGCTTGCCATGGAGCCCCCCGAAAGCCCAAACAGCCCAGAGGGTGATATCAACTCAATGATGATGAAGGGAAAAACGAAAGCCATGCTGAATGAAACCCTGACATCTGAGATATCCCCTCTTAAGCCAGAGGGGGCTCCCGGGCCAGGGGCTGGCCCCCCACATCAGTCCCAACCTAATAGACATCCACGAACTTTTCGAAAAATCCAGAGCTGGTCGCTGGAGGTGCGGGAAAAGACACTCATTATAGGCGATTCAAATCTATCCCGTATTCCCCCATTTAACCATCCACATATTCAAGTTGACAGTTTTCCCGGAGCCACCCTTCACCACATCACCGCCATCTTGAAAAAACTACCATCCCAACACAATGTCACTCAAGTTATACTTTCTGTAGGTTTAAACAATTGCCTTTCTGAACATGAACCCTCCACTATCTCCAAGCAGTTACAACAGATGTGGAGCACCAGCCAAATCACTTTTCCAAATGCCACCATCTACATCCCTATCATAAATTATTCACAGAAATTGGATTTGCACAAGAAAACTCTACTCAGTAAACTTAATAATATCATAGCTTTGAAATATAATCACATCCCGGAAATTAATCCTCTGCTTTTTCAAACCGACAAAGATAACATTCATTGGACTGCCCAGACGGCCGAGATGTTATTCAGGTACTGGCTACAACAGTTAAACATGTAATGGGGGATAACTGCTTACCTCCCCCCCATACCCCCCACATCTCAAATATCACTAACCTGTCTGCTGTCTTCTCCCCCACAGCCGCACAGCTGGAGATACTGGAAAAAGGACTCACTTTCATTCCCACTCCCAACCCTCCTACCCGACCGGAGCTCAGGGGGGACCTCCACAATTTCCACCGGAGACTGAAACTCCTTGATCATTTTTGGGGGTCTCAGGGGCGGGACCCGGTGCTCTTCACGCGGCCATCCACCTGGGAACCAGACACCTGCAACATTTCACCTATCATAGCACAATTAATTCATAACAATAATCAAGCACTCACACATTGGCACCCCCAAACACATACAACATCCAATATTAGTCAGGAACATAACACATCCTCAGCACATTGGGTAAAAGCAAACACATAGTCATCAAACCAGCAGATAAGGGGGGCCAAATAGTTATACAAGATAGAGACAATTACGTAATGGAAGCACACAGACAGCTAAATAATAATATTTACTATAAACCACTACAGAATTCATTACAATCGGAAACACAACAATTAGTTAGGACATCACTGAATCACTATACAGACAAAAATTTATCAATTTCAAACAAAAACAATATCTGGATGGACCGGATGAGCCCAGGCCCCGCCTCTTCTATCTTTTACCTAAGATCCATAAGCCCCCCGAGACGTGGACGGTCCCCTCTGTTGTTCCGGTCGGCCGTCCCATTGTCAGCGACTGCGGCTCAGAAACATATCCAATAACAGAATATATCGACCATTTTATCAATCCTCTTTCCAAATTACATCCTAGTTATATTAAAGATACATACTTCTTTGTTAATAAAATAAAAAATCTCATAGTACCCAACCATACCCTTCTTTTTTCAATAGACATTAATTCGCTCTATACAAATATAGAAACTCCACGCGGCTTAGCTGCACTTCAACACACCTTTCATAAAAACCCAGATCCATCCAGACCCGACAAGGAAATTTTACAGTTGCTGGAAATTACTCTCACCCGTAACGACTTCAGCTTCAATGATCAGCACTATCTCCAGCTGTGCGGCTGTGCGATGGGCCGCAAGTATGCACCAGCTTATGCAGATATATATCTGGCCCACTGGGAGGAGACAGCATTCACGAAACTGGAAAGAAAACCATTGCTCTACTGCCGGTACCTGGATGACATCTTTGGCCTCTGGGACGACACCCCGGAACTCTTCTATAAATTCATTCACACACTCAACTCACACCACCCCAAGATAAAACTTAAATATAATTTACAACAACATACTGTTGATTTTCTGGATACGAGTGTCTTTTTCCGCGACTCCAGCGAACATGAAAAATCTTTAACCACTAAAGTCTACTTCAAAGATACGGACCGTCATGCCCTACTCCATAAATCCAGTTATCACCCCAGGCACACGTACAGAGGCCTGATTAAATCCCAGCTCATACGCTTCCACAGGATTTGTACCCTCCCGGAGCATGTGGAGGAGGCCACACGAACCCTTTTCAGTGCGCTGAGGCCTAGAGGTTATTCGAGGCGCTTCCTCAGAGGTGTAAAGGCAGAGGTCGGCCGAACATTCCAAGAAAAGTATCATCGTGTGGTCCCTCGGCGGCCCGGGCCTACCCTTGTCCCCCTGGTTGTTACCTTCTCTGAGGGAATAAAAAATTTATTAAGCACCATAAAAAACAACTTCGGGGCGGCGGGGGTGGGCTGCGAGTCGCTGAGGGATTGTCGGCTGATCTCTGCCTTCCGACGTAACAAAAATCTAAAGGATATTCTGGTTCGCTCGAGATTGAACAACCGGAGTCACCCTGGGGAGGCGCCTCGAGGCTCGGCAATTGGTTTTATCTCTCTCCCCCACATTTTTAACCCATATGCACAAAAAGGCACAAACCTGTGGCAGGCCTTGAAACCACAAACTAAAAATGCAATATATGCTATTAGGTGTGGGGCCTGCCATAGGTTGTATGTGGGGGAGACTAAGAATGCAATAGAAGATAGGATAAAACAACATTTAAATATTATGAATAATGGAAGTGGCAGTAGTGTCCTTTATAAACATTTTAAACTCCATGGCCAACACAATGTTTTTAGCATGGGCCTGGAGAGTAATGCTGGTTGGACCGTGGGGCGGAGGCGAGCGGCGGAAAGGAGGTGGATCCATCTGCTACAAACTATGGACCCTACGGGCCTGAATGAAAAATACGGCTGATGGATTCGCCTCCTCTTAACACGGTCCCTGTTTCCGGGGGCCCCCCACTAAACTATCATGAACTTTTTGGAGGCGCCCATCTAGTCACTGTTTTTTAGTTTAAGGTTTGATTTTTTTTAGTTATTTATTCACTTATATATTTATTGCATATTTAACAGGATCAGGTTAATGCATCCCCTCAAACTTTTATATGACCTTGTGTTAAATTATATGTTTTTTTTTTATTTTTGTCTAGGTTTTATGCATGTTGTGTTTTGATTTTTTTAACCTACAGGGGATGTATTACTTGTATTGTGTTTTTTTTTAAGTAAAGTTTTATCCACAGCACTTATCACAGTGGCTGAATGGAACTTCCCCTATCAAAAGAAAGATCCATTTCACCGGGGTGTTTTACCATTAGTCTGGATGGGGTTTTACGATTTAATTATTTTAAAGGTTTTTCCTATAGATATGTGGACCCTCTCTCTTTTTTTTCCCCCCACTGGATCTAAATGTTGTTTTTGCATGTTATTTTGTATTTTAAATGAATGATTTTACATTTACTGCATGTTTTTCTCTTTTATTATTATTATTATTATTATTATTAATAGCACTTATTTATCTTTTAGCACTTATTTTTTAGATTTATAATTACAATAAATATATTAATTTTAAATTTAATTTATTCAGAGGTTGGGAAACCAATATCTTAAGGATATTTTATCAAATTTTATTGCCCTTTTATTCAAAACCCCCACTCCACCACCCTGGTGTTATGGATCTTGGGGCCCCTGGTCATGGGAATCTTTTAAACAAAAATATATATCCCTGCTGCGCCTCTGCTCCTTGGCCTGACATATATGATATCCACTTTTTTTAAATACAGATTCATTTTACCCCGTGACATTGTCCCCGAGAGCCCGTGCTTTCGGAGATCTCCTCCGGGAGATCTGCGCCTTCCCCTTAACCTAACCCCTAACACTGACTCCTAACCCCTAACACTAACCTCTAAGCCTAACCCCTAACCCTAACTCCTAACCCCCTAACCCCTAACCCCTAACCCTAACCCTAACCCTAACCCCTAACCCCTAACCCCTAACCCCTAACCCCTAACCCTAACCCTAACCCTAACCCTAACCCCTAACCCTAACCCTAACCCTAACCCCTAACCCCAACCCTACCCAACCCCTAACCCTAACTCCTAACCCCTAACCCCTAACCCTAACTCCTAACCCCTAACACTAACCCTAACCCCTAACACTAATTCTAAACCCCTAACCCCAACCCTAACCCTAACACTAACCCCCTAACCCCTAACCCCAACCCCAACCCTAACCCCAACCCTTACCCTAACCCTAACCCTAATGCTAACCCCTAACCCTAACCCCTAACCCCAACCTCTAACCCTAACCCCAACCCTAACCTTACCCTAACCCCTAACCCTTAACCCTAACACCTAACCCCAACCCCTAACCCCTAACCTTTACCCTAACCCCTAACCCCTAACCCCTAACCCTAACCCCCAACCCCTAACCCCTAACCCTAACACCTAACCCCCAACCCCAACCCCAACCCTTACCCTAACCCTAACCCCTAACGCTAACCCCTAACCCCTAACTCTAACCCCTAACCCCTAACCCTAACCCCTAACCCTTACCCCTAACCCGAACCCTAACCCCTAACCCCTAACCCCAACCCTAACCCTAACCCCTAACACTAACTCCTAACCCCCTAACCCCTAACCTAACCCCTAACCCCTAACACCAACCCTAACCCCTAACACTAATCCTAACCCCCTAACCCCAAACCCTAACCCTAACACTAATCCTAACCCTAACCCCTAACCCAACTCCAACCCTAACCCCAACCCTTACCCTAACCCTAACCCCTAACGCTAACCCCTAACCCTAACCCCTAACCCCAACCTCTTACCCTAACCCCTAACCTTTACCCTAACCCTACCCTAACCGCTAACCCTAACACCTAACCCCCAACCCCTAACCCCTAACCCTAACACCTAACCCCCAACCCCAACCCTTACCCTAACCCTAACCCCTAACGCTAACCCCTAACCCCTAACTCTAACCCCTAACCCTAACCCCTAACCCTTACCCCTAACCCTAACCCCTAACCCTAACCCCTAACCCCTAACCCTTACCCCTACCCCAACCCTGACCCTAACCCTAACCCCTAACCCCTAACCCTTACCCCAACCCTAACCCTAACCCTAA